>VXAB01000271.1:0-81623 GCA_013399175.1 Odontophorus gujanensis
CCCTCAGTCGCTCCTCATAGCCCCGTGCTGCAGACCCCTCACAGTTTCATTGCTGTGACACGTTCGGGGCCTCAATATCTTTCTTGCAGTGATGTACACACATTGCCCACCTGCTCCAGTTACAGTGCAAAGGCCCCTGCAGTTCAGTGCTGTCCCTTCTGAGACTCTTGGGCAGTGCAACGAAACTAGGAGGCCTGTGTCTTGGGGAAGTGCTTCATCAATGCAACTCTCAAAATAAAGCTAAAGCCATCTTGATGGTATGTCATGGAAAGACTCTGCAGACACCCAAGGTCAGGTTGGATGGGGCTCTGATGGAGCCGTGGGTGTCCCTGCTCATTGCAGAGGAGTTGGACATGATGACTTTTTAAGGGCCTCTTCCCACTCAAACAATGCTAGGATTCTATGATTGAATCCATGAGTTGTAAAATCATTTACACACTAATTGGCTTCCTTGATCAGTGTTAGAAGAGGAATATCCACATTCCCATGCATGTTCTGGAAATGATCGTTGCTTTTAGCCAATGTTCGCTTCCCATTCAATCAAAGCCTCACCCTTGAGATGCGAGAGGGGCCTCCAGAAGCTGAGGATTCATAGAATCATTAAGGTCGGAAAAGACCTCTATGGTGAACCCGGAGGTCCAACTGTCAACCCATCACCACCAAAGATCATCCAGTTCCAGCCCCCATGCCACAGACAGGGTTACCACAGACTACACAGGCACCGGATTAGGCTGCCCAGGGCCCCATCCAACCCGGCCTTGAACCCCTCCAGGGATGAGCATCCACAAGAACTCCGTTCTCCAAAGGAACACCATAAGGCCATATGGCTAAGAGAAGAAGGTTCATTTCGGATTGGTTGAGCCACAGATACATTTTGGGAACATCACAATGCTGGCAGCTCCCTTAGCATCCGCACCACTTCAGCATCTCCAGCACTGATATTTGGCTTTGTGTTCAGCTGCGACTCTGGCACTGCCAATACCTCGCTCTTCCTGCAGCACTGCCAAATCTGCCATTCTGCAAAACCATGTGGCACCTCTGGGTTGCTAACATTTGTCTTTGTCCTTTAATTATGTCTTGAGATCTGTTATCATCAGAGGCTTTAATGATTTCAAATGCTAGCACCAGGCATAAATAAGCAGAGCAGGACAACTGCTGCAAAAATAGTTCTAGGAGGACATGCTTGAATTTGCTAGATGAGTTTGCTCTGAGCAAGTTCTGTTTGGCAAAAGGAGTTTAGCAGTGAGACAGATGATCTCTAGAGGTCCCTTCCAACCCCTACAATTCTGTGATTCTGTGATTATCATAAGTGCCTGGAAATGTCAGCACATCTATAAATTTCAAACTCATAGCTGTGAACATCCTCCCCTGAAATAAGAAAGGAGGAATCCTTTTAGGGATTCCCATCTGAGTGGAGGTGGAGAACGTGGGCATGGCTTGTGGCTTCCATCTCCAGCCACAGGAGATTGGTGGGGCTCATTTGCCCCACCTGCTCAGTGACTGAGTGCTCACAATGAGCAGAACAAGGATCGTTCATAGAAAGTACTCACCAAATTGGCTTACACAGTGAATGTGTGTCAACAGAGCATCAGCTTCCCACAGACACGTGATGAGAAAAATCACTTCAGGGGGAAAGGTTCTTTCTCCACAGACATCTAGATGAGGCTGCAGGTTCCTTTGGCTTTGTCAGTATTTCTTGCCAAGCTACTGTCCTACTTCAATTCACCATCCCATGTACTTTTATAGGCATGTGAGTGTATATAAACACACACAAGCACATCAACACACACAGACACACATATCCATCACACTTGGCTAAAACGTACTAAGTGCAGCAAGGTCTTCACCAAGGATCTCAGTGGTTTACTCTAGTGCAAAGCAATCCATGTTAGTGCAACACATTTGTCAGGACAAAACAGTTCACTGCAAGTACCCTGCAGGATTAGTCCTGAAGCAGAAGGAAAGAGCTAGAAGAACTGACAATAACTTTTTTAGCAGGACCTACTACACTGCAGTGCAGCAAGGCTGTTTTATAATTGATAAAGTGAGCTAAGGAGTGAGGTGTTCTCTGGGGTTATTTTCAAGGTAGAAATGTTCTGGCTGTTACCTGCTCTACTCTCTTCTGCTCTGAGACAACACCTGTAGGTAGAATCAAAGCCCATTGCATTCTCTCCTAAAAAACTACTTCCCAAAAGCACCCGAGCAGGAGCAGAGCTTGTGTGAATGGCAGCAAGGCATGGTTTCATTTTCAGCTTTTCCCTCCTTAAGCAATGACCTGTTTCCCCCTTCACTGCTTCCATCATGCACAGACACTGACTCAGCAGCCTAAAGCTGGGAAGTTCAAAGGGAAGAGGTTCTGGGCCATGCTGCGAGTACTGGTATGCCTAGAGGAAGGCAGGTCTGATGATGAAGGAGTTGATTTGGACTTCAGAAGATCTAGGTTCAGCTTTGTGACACCGTGAGACCACAAACCTACTTTATCCAAGTGGCTAAGTATATGCTTAACAGCGAAGAGTGATTAAAAAAAATGAGGAAAGGAGAAGATTAGAATGAAAGGCATGTCAGAGTCTCCATCCAGGAAGGACAGTGTTTTGAACCATCCTCAGAAATAAAACAAAACCACACGTCAGTACCAAACAAGTCACAGAATCATTGAATGGCTCAGGTTGGAAGGGATCATCCAGTTCCATCCTTCCCAGGTGAGAATACCGGGAGAGCTACGTGACACAGGATTGTTGCACGATATCTCATTTATGGCACACGAAACAAAAGTTTTGCTGCTAATGGGGTATGCACTGCCCCATACACCCATCACGGGGGGACATCTTTACCTCTCAACTCTTGAAGAATGCCTGGGGCTGACTCTCCTTGTGTTGCACTGGCTTGAGAAGAAGAGCAGAAGGATAACATTGCTGGGAGATAGAAGCAAAATCTTTCCCGTCAGGAAGAAGCAAAAGTGAAGGTGCCTGGAAAGGAGGAATTAAACACATTGTTGTCTGAGCTGTGTTTCCAGCATTTCCCAGAAATGGTTGTCAGGGCTTAAGCTTACGGGTTGGGAGCCACTGAAGGAAGGCCAAGCCCCTGACCTGCAGGCTTCAGGGCAAAGGCAGTCTGTGCTCTCTGATACCATATCCAAACGATGTGGGCAAACCAGAGCTGTACGTGTGTACTGTGTGTCTGATCCCACAAGCAGACCAGGCTTCCTACTCACGGCCATTTGCAGGGCCTACTTGTTTTATTTTTAAAATACCAGCAAACAAACAGTTTACAGATGAAAAAAAAACTTAAGGAGTGTTTCAGGAAAAGGGAGAAGAGGGACATTTAGGAGAAGATCTATCTAAAATGCAGTTTGCAGAAGGAAGAAAAACTGCAAAAAATGGAACGACTCCGAGGACATCCCATGTCTCACTCTCTTACCAACAAAGGGACCCTGGGAGGGAGGGGCTGCTCACCCACCTGGGCACAAGGGTGTGCAGCCAGATCCCTGAGGAGAAGCAGGAGAGAAAACTGATATGGGAAATAAGTGAAAACCAAGAAGGCGAATTCAGCCTGGGCAGAGGGCCAAAGCAAGGCCAAGTGCAATTCTAGAAAACGGGAGCGAAGCCAAAGGCACCAAGGTGTCACAACAGGCTTGTGCTGCTCTGCAAAGACAACTCAGAGACAAGCAACCAGCAGGTGCACAGCATCACAGACCTGGAGGGATACAGGCTTCGAGCTTGGGTTTTGCACAGAAGGCTTAAGATGAAGAGTCTAAAGCATTTTCCATTTGTCTTGTACCCACACTAAGTGTGACACTCGTATGTCACAGCACCGGCCCACTGGTGTCACAGAAAGCGGAACAACACAGCTGCAGCAATTTCCCTGAGGGTCTCTTTGGTCTCACCCCACATTCCTGCTATCCCCACCTCTGCCATGCTGACTGCTGCCTCTTCCCACCCTCTGTGCATGTATCTGAGAAGGCACAGAGGCAAAGTGGGGCAGAGGATTCTGCTGCATCCACTTTGGACCACGCTGAGTACAGCAAGGATGCATGGCGCTGAATGCATTTGGCACCTGAGGGACTCCAAGGAGAAAATTAAGTGGATTAAGACACATGGTTTGAGGGTAGAGGATAAAATGAGAAAGTGAAGAGAATTTAGAGTCACTGAGTGTTGACTTGAGTCAGGTACGGTGGATCCAAATCCTGATCCACAGCACAAAACAGCAATGATTCCTTTTTCAGAGGTTATCCCATTGGTAAGCCACTAACAGACCAAGATGAGATCACCATAGAGGAGGACCATGAAACAGATGGCACAACTAGATCACCTTCATCATGGCTTCTGAAAGGGAAGCAGATGTCTGAAGGCATTTACAGTGCTGAGAATGGCTACAGCCCACAGGCAACAGAACTGTCACCAGAAAACTGAAGACTTAACTGGTCCATGCTTGCAGGAGCACAGCTCTGCTCTCTCAGAGATAGCTCCCAATTCACTCAACATTTTTCAGGATGCAGAGGGTGCATCTCACATCCACACAGGATCATTCTGCCCTGCTGGGCAAAAAACTCCTTTCTCCCCAAACAGCAAAACTCCAAGTCCAGCCTGCAAACAAAACAAAACTAAACAAAACAGCTGACCACAGTCAGCAGACGAAACTACAAAAGCATTTTTTAAGATAAAATAAATAACTGAAAGCTGAGCTCTGGGCTCTGTCCTGGTGCTGCATTCACATACTCCTGACTCTACCCAGCTACAGAGATCCCAGAGCACTTGGCCTGCACAGGGCAAGCAGCTCCGTGTCTCCCGTGGCAGAGGGCACCCATGGTGATCTGGCTCACGTTACTGAGCAGGATCAGATGATAGGTGAAGATGCACGATGCTGAGCAGCAGGCACAGCTGGTCAGCAGCCCACGGGTCAGTCCTTTCCCTCTGTCTGAAAGTCCCCTGCACCTTTCTGCTCTGAAGTAAGAAGAGGCTCTTCCTTCTCCCAAGGCTCTTGTTGCTGCCAGCATCTCTGCGTGGACCTGACTTCAGCATGAGGCATCGGTGCAGTACGTTGTGGCTCACATACACTTGTCACGAACAACATTTTTGTAAGATGGTTGTTTTGTCCACGCCATAAGAAACGAGCATAACATCCAGCTAAAACCCTGCCCCGCAGCCCTGAGCCCTGGGAAATGCAGATTGTCACCCTTCGCTCCCTTTGTATTTTCTCCACGTAATTTTATGCTGCTGAGACACCTGATGACCCAAGCGGTCCCAGGAAAGGGGAATTGGCTTCCTCTTTAAAAAGCCTGCTGTTTATTTGCAATTTAGCTTACCTGACTTGTTTAAAGCGTTATCAGAGTGCGTCCATCTACTTTCTTTTATTCGTTTTCACCTGATATCCAAGATTTGCTTGAATTAGAATGCCTAAAGCCTCAGGCATGTTCCTGGGTGTTCTCAAGTCTTAAATGCCACTGCTTAAAGAGTTAAAGATCTAGATGGCTGCACTAAGAGGATGATAAACTAATCACTCAGTCACTGCTGGTGAGCCTGGTGTCATTTACTGAAACAAGGAATGCATTTAAAAATGTAAAAGAAACTCCATGCAGCGCAAAAGCCAAAGATGGTTGTTAGATTGTCAAGGTTTACTTTGGAGAAAGTCCTCAGTTTAATTACTGACATTTAAACAACAGAAGTATTTTTCCACTCATTGAAGAACTTAACATTTTGCTTTCAAGTCAATGTGATTTTGTTGGTTTTTTTTTCATGCAACTGAGGTAGGCAGATTATATTCAGGGGACTGCAGAAATCTAAGAAAAGGGCTGAGCAGAAAAAAAGTAGATCTTCTAGGGGTCAAGTAAGAAATGCATCCTATCGTCATAATCATAGGAAAAGCATACACGAATTACAGTACTATGACTGTAATACCCCATTGACTTGTATCTTCTAGTTTCATGGAACAGTGTGATACAAAAGCACAGCTCCCAGCACCCAACAGAAAGAGTTTTCTCTATTTAAAATACAGGCTCTGTTTCGGTGCTAGAAGAAGGAAATGCTTCAAATCATTTTCCTCACAATCTCCGAACTGTGGAGGAAAAGAAAGGCCAGGCCCAACACTTTGTTTATGCATTTTAGGTTTTGGAAGACTCTGGTGTTTTTTTATCAGGCCTATTCATATCAAATGTGACTAAAAGATCAAAGGAATTTTGTAGGGCTCACCCAGTCAGCAGCCAAGCTGCCAATAATATCACCTTTGTACCCTTGGTTCTGTTAGACTTATAGCAGAACGTTACAACTCCAGCGTGCCAAGCAGCTTGTAGTTTCCCACCATACCAAATCACAGAGCTACAGCCTGTGGGTACCACCAGAAGTTCATCACTGATGAGGAATTATGCTCCTCCAGAATAAAACAAAGGTGTGCCCATAGCTCGTCTCTGCGGATCAGCATCACTTTGACCTAGCAAGCATAGGCAGTCATAGGAGCATGGGTTTTGCACATCCTTACAGTTTATCAGTTCTCCAGAGATCCTGGATAGGTACTCTGATGTGGCCACAGCAGACTAGTTGGTGTCAATTTGACTCAGCAAACACAATAATAGAAGATGAAGCAATATCACCTTAGCAAGTGCTAACTGCTTACCAATTGTCCAGGGACTAGGTGGGCACTCTGCTTGTTGGCTTGAACAAAGTTCGTCCCATGGCTCTGGTACAGCAGCCCAAATGCCTTCCTCCTGGGAGGCAGATCACACACATGACAACCACGACATGCCTGACAGGCTGCTGGGGGATGGCCAATGGCTTCAGGAGGTTCTGCTGGCATGAGGGACAATCTCTGCAGAAGTAAGGAGAGCTTCAGTCAAAGCCATGGGATGAAAATTCGGGTGCAAATCCAGCTGATCAGATGGAGAAATCTACAGCATCCTCAAATCCTGAGATGAACGTCAAAAAGACATCAGATTGCTCTTGAAAGGCAGCTATTTCCCTGCATGCCTAAAAAGGAAAGCTAAATGAGTAACTCAGGTGTTGCTGTCTACACTGTAAAGATCTAAAGGCAAAAAAAAAAAAAAAAAGACAAATGCTATTCAAAGGAACTTGCTATTCCTGTTGTATAAACTTTTCCCTGTACAAAGAGATGGCATGCTCCCTAGGAACTGCCTCACTTGCCCCACTGCACTCCACGAAGGAAAGAGAGCAAATGCTTAAAGATCAGTGGGATCAAGTGATGGTTCTACTGGTAAGAACTGGGAAACTTTTGAAATCCACTCACAGCTCCATGCACCATAATCACTACTGTGAACTATTTCTCCCCCATCTCTGTAGGCATGTATTTTAAGAGTTGAAAAAGTGCTGCTCTAGTACTTCTCAGCAGCTAATAAAAATCCTTGTTAGTAACATCTGGATACAAGATAAGGAAACCTTGCAAAGAAACATGAGGCATTCAACAAGTTCCTGCAGTGGGTTCATCACCAGCTCTCTGAGGACTTTGCTCTGATGTCCACTGAGGTGTTGGGGTGTTTTTCCATTGACTTCATTGGGCTCTGAACCAAGACCTAAGCCTCCCTGCTGTGTTTTGGACATTTATTTGTGTTTGATCTGAAATAAGATCTTTCATTTCTCTTATTTCTGTAAAAACAAATAAAGCCACAGAGCAGGAAAGCAACTAAACACATGCTTATCTTTGAGCATATCCCTAAACCCATTCACTTCAAGCCCTTAAATCCTATGGACCCCTGAGAGAGGGAAGTACATGCTTAAAATTAAACATGTGCTCAGGGTGTTTGCTAATTAATGATGGTCCTGTGTCTTACAGGGCCCTAAGCACATATTAAAGCCTTTGAGGTTTTAGGGTCAGTATGGGGGAAATTCCATGCAAACCATCTCAAAAGTACTGCTTTTGGTATTGTATCTGACACTGTAAGCCTGTCGTTATGAAAGGTGAATCTGAGACAGGAGTGATTCTGTTACAATGCCATTGGCAACTAGTTACAGGAAGTGGAGTTTCTTAATTGTACAAACAAGAATATCTAAAACCAGAACCCTTTCTTGGCTATTGCTACAAAACAGCAATGGTGACCAAACTCATCACAGCAAAACCCTTTTTTGCAATGCATGTGTTTACTGGCATCTCATGGGCAAATGTGACTTGCTTCAGACAAAATATTGTCTCTGGCCTCCTTCACTTTGCTTAGAGGAAGCACTCAGATCATCCCCTCAGATCTGGTTGTTGGAAGATAAGAGAGCCCTCACCATCAGATCAGGCAGCAAAAGGAAGATCATTCCCGGTAATCTGCAAGGAGCAAAAAGCATTTTTTCTTCACCACACCTTGTTTATTTTGGAGCCCTGCTAAAGAATTTTGGAACTCTCAGCTAGATAGGCCCACAGATAGGGCCTCAAATTTAACAACTCTGATAGGTCAAATCAATGTTGTCTCTGATGAGAGCTCATTAGGGAAGCCTCCTTGCAAAACAGGCCTTTCCATACAATTCTGCCTGGCTGAGAACTGCTTCCACTTTCTGCTGAGCACTTCACATTCACATGGGTACCACCTGCCAGCTAACATCCCACCTTTTGCCTTTACAGCATCTCCTGTGCAAAGACCAAGACTTGTCCTCCCAAACTTCTTTTTCAAAGTCCATTATAGCACTCCACTTTAAGATGCTTTTGGCCCTCCAGCTCTCTCCTAAAATTTTATACTGCACCACGTTTATAAGTTCATTGTTCTTCAGGCTGAACAATAAGGCCGTGTTTCCAAGTCCATTACCAAGGAATCTGGATTAGATGTTAGCACACACAACTCAAGTTAGCCAAAGCACGCAGTCTGATGCTCCTGCTGGCTTTACTATTTATACAGGCCGAGGAAAGAATGACAGGTGATACCTTAACCAAGCATAAAGCCTTCAGAATAAAATAAAATAACATAAAATAACATAATAAAATAATAAAATAATAAAATAAAATAAATAAAAATAAAGAGTTTGTTTGAGTGCTTCACCTCATGTAGTTGCAGTGCTCTTGATCTTAATCTGGATTTACCACAGCTTCACACTTACCTTTGAGTGAAAGGCTGAGTCAATGCATTGCCCACGGAGTGCACCAAGAACAAAAGGATGCTGTAGGCTTCACTTGCCTGGAAGCATTAGGAACATCGTCCTCCACAATCCAGGATCTAGAAAAATACATAAAATAGCTTCAGCCCAGCCCATGCTATTTTGGAGGACAAAAAAGAGCATGAGTGCAGGAAACTTTTTATGGATACTTCCACAGCCCCCAGTTTTCACATTAACAGCAACAGTCTCTGTAGCTCCTTAATTCTTCAGTGCCAAAGACTCAGCCCATAGGGACTCCACAATGAAACAAAACATTCTGAAGAAGCAAGAGTGATGATCCAGTTTTAAATTGCCCTTGGGGACAGTCTACACAACTTATTGGAGAACAAATGCTGATATCACTGCAGGCAAGTGGATTTTAGAAAGTCTGTGTGATGGACATCCAATACAACTCAAAATTCCCTCACTCCGGTATCCTTCTCAGTGCTTTTCCACAGGCTGCTTTCCATACAGGCCATGGAAATGATATATTGTCTTCCTTCTGGCGACAGATATGTAGAAGATTTTCCCAAGGAAACCCAGGGAAAGAATATGTGTTCAATATATTTCCAAATCCCAAAGAAGAATGGATGGCTGTACTCTGAACAGACCTCCGAAAATTCACTTCTTTCACCACCAGATTCCTGTTCCCAATGCTAACGCTAACCTCTCTGTTTCCCTTCCTTTCTACACAAGATTGATTCACAGAACTTGATTTAAAGGATGTTTATTTCCATAACAAAAATGATCAGGGGTCTAGAAAACATGACCTATGAGGAAAGATTGAAAGAATTGGGTTTGTTTAGTCTAGAGAAGAAAAGACTGAGGGGGAGACATGATAACAGCCTTCAACTATGTAAAAGGTTGTTGCAGATAGGAAGGTAATAAATTGTTCTCCGTGTCCACTGGGTATAACACAAGAAATAATGGGTTTAAATTGCAGCAAGGAGGATTTAGGTCAAGCATTAGACAAGTTTCCTAAGAGGAAGGACAGGTGAGCACGGGTGTAAATTAGTCAGGGAGCTGCAGACCCTGTCACTGCTGAGGCAAAGGTTTGCCAGGAATGGCTAAGACCTTGGGGTAGGAGGTAGATGACCTCCCAAGGTCTCCTATGAGTATATATTTGCACCAGTCAGTGTCATCACAAGTACCCACAATATGGGAAGAAAAAATCCTTGTTGAACACTCCCACAGATTTTTACTGTTGGTTTTTATCTGTAGCAGCAGTGTATTTGAAGGCATTCACAGTTACTTCCATCAAGACAGTTAATTAAGGAATGACTTTTACAAACCTATTCCCCTGCATGTTTTCCTCTTGTGGTTCATGCTATAAGATGACATTTCTCCATCTACAAGATAGCTTTTCTCCAGACAAGAGATGCAGGACTCCCATACAAGCAGGTCCCGTCCTGTCTGGAAGTGATGCCTGTCAGCACCAACTGTGCATGACCAAGGGCCTTTTGGCTACCATCATGCCTATGCACTGCTCACAACAAGAGTTTTGCAGGAAACCCACAGAAGTATAACACTCACAGAGCATGCACTGACAGCCAACCTTGTCAGACAAGATCCCTCTCATTGGAGACTCAACCCCACAGCATCTGCCAGTCCAACCAGTTCACTCCCAGTGCAAAGGACAATGAAATTGCTTTAAAAAAAAAAAACAAAAAAAAAACCCACATCACAACCTCCTGCCATTGCAGGGAATCCTTTGCTATAGAAATCATTTGGCCCCTCAACAATGAAAGCAATGTTCAATATACACAAACAAGGGGACACTTTTCCACATGTTCAGTGGTTCAAGACAGTCATCCTCTTAGATACACAGCTAGAGGAATGAAAACCCAGTCTATCTGTCCAGTGAAGAAAATACAAATATAACTGTTCAGTGGTGAAACTAATCTGTTTTGAATATTCTCCAATAAGCTCAGATTTCAGTTTCTTCCTTATAGTAATTTCTTTTCAAGTGGCATTAAAACTACATTACCCATGGTTGGTTTCTTACTTGAGGAAAACCACAACCATCACCATTCTGTTGGATTAAAACATTCCAAACAACTATGTCAATCACCAGGAAACACAATTCTGATGTGTTCAAGCCTAAATGTTTACTTTTATTAAGTCTGGTGACATATTTCATAGAATCATAGGGTCACCAAGGTTGGAAAAGACCTACAAGATCATGCAGTTCAACCGTCCACCTATCACCAATAGGTCTCTCTAAACCACATCCCTCAACACAACATCCAAATGTTCTTTAAATACCTTCACATTTCCCTCAACAATAAGGAAAAAAATCAGTAGAATTCAAGGATATCCTCTTGGGGTAAATCTTGGGGTATCTTGAGGTAAATCTTGTTTAAATGCTCTGATTTCTTCTCTGAAATAAAGTTAACATAACTGCATTGTTTTAGCTGAAAAGAAATGTGGGTACACTCACATTCACATACATTTGCAGCCCACCAAAATAAGAGAAACATTTTATTTCTGGCCAAAGAAACATATAGTATAGTACCAGGATATATATTTAAGAGAACTTCTTCTATCCTTACTTCATGCTGTTAAGCACATGCTGACTTTAGTGGCACACAACATCTCACCACAAGTGTTCCTCCTTCAGGTCTCCAGTTCAGGTTCCTACAAAGCAGCAGTGATTCCTATAGGCCCCCGGACTGATAACAGGGTTTGTCTCCCTCTGCTGGTGCTATTTTAGCTTTTGGTGACTTGAGTGGCTGGAAAATATTAATAGTATTTTCTAAAATAACTGAGAAATCCAGGAGACACTCCTCACTCAGTTCTCTGATTTGCATTAGTGAGATCAAGTTCTGACTGAAGGGCCAGGTGCGATTAAATAAAATTACACTGATATGTTGATGCTGATCAGGTATTGCTATTTCTCCCCTTGCACTGGCTTAAGATTCTTTGTTTGAGGCTGCTTAACCTCCTTTCTGAATCAGAGCTACCAAGGAGGCTAATGGGGCTGTATCCTGGGGCATTATCTCTCCATGTCCCATAATAATCAATCACCGCAGTGTGCCTGGGCATGGGTCTGTTTAAACCAGACCCCATTGAATAAGGGCCTTAATTCAGGTTCATCTTCATATTCTCTCACTCTGTAAGAGCGGCAGCAGAACTCTCATTGATATGTGAGTGGATAATGCTCTGCCCATGGAACCTGCAGTTCCAGCCAGAAGCATAAATAACTAAATAAAGACCAGGGAGGAAATGCTTATCAGTTTAGGACAGAATACTCATGAAATCATAGAATCATCGTGGTTGGAAAAGACCACTGGGATCATGTAGTCCAACCATCATATTCCTGGTCCTGAAGCAGGACAGCTGCTGTAGGTGATCCTACTGAGAACAGAGGAACCAGCTCTCAGAGCTGTGAAGCAAATGCGTTTAAGCCTAAGGCTTGCTCCTTTGACATTGAACTGGTAGTACAGTCAGGAAGAGTGGCATTTAACAAGACTATTCCCTGCAGTGATGAAGAATTGTGACAATTGCAGGGATGGATACCTACTGTTCTGCCATCCGAAGCTATGAAAGGCAAATCTCATGCTATATTCCCAGGACATTAACTGCACTCCATAGGCCTGTGTGCTCAGTTTATCATAAAACTCTGGCTTTGGCTGGGGAAGACCCTATCCCAGAGTGTCTCGCACCACAGCACAAGCATTCACAGCAATCTGGCAGCACATCTAGAAGTCAGGGGAAGCTGATACACAATACTGTGTATGCATCACCAGGTAGGATTCATCTTACCTAACTCTATCCATCTGAAAGACAAGCATCAGGACTACTCATCATATTAGCTACTCGAAGAGTCAGCAGCGACATCCACTTCCAGAGGGCGACTTATTCCATGGCTTTGTCGAGATAAACCCAACCACACGAAAGCATGATCACCTCCATTTTTCACTTCAAAATAAGAGATCGTTGTCAGTTCTGTTCTCATCATTCACCTGATGGACAAGCGAGGCTTCGTAGAAGGCAATGGAAACAGCCTGAATGACTTCAGCTGAAAAATGAGTCATGTGCTGAGGTCAGAACAACGACCTGGGTGGATCCCAGACAATCTTTGCATTCATTTGAATATTTTGAATAGCCTAAGATATTTTAGGGAAAAAATGAGTCCGATGGATCAGATCTATCACTTTCAGCGTGAGAACTGAATCCTCCTTGGAGCAGCTCCAGCTAAATCTCCTTCCTGAGAGACAAAACATTGGAGTTGCACAGTAAGGAAAGTGATCATCAGGATGTTCACTCCCCGGGCATCAGAAATAGGTTTGTAGGTGCAGGGCTGATGCTTAAAGAACTCCCCGTTATGTGTTTCACTCCTGGTTCTAAAAAAGATAACCACTTAAGCAGCATCAGATCCCAACATAGCCTGCATTTTCTTTTACATTTAAATGCACACACACACACATAAAAATGCCATTACATCAAGAATATACCATTACATCAAGATTTATTTAACTGAATCCCCCATAATTAGGTCATAACATACGATTAAGCAGTTGTTAAGCCCGCCGTGAGGAAATCTACAAATGGAATGAAATATTTAAAACAGCAATAACATACACATCCTGCTTCTCTACGTGGGCACAGTTACACGCATAAAAACAAAGGAGCAGCTCTTAATCACAGGGACAATTTATTTCCCTGACCTTCCTTTTGGGACACATGCCAGTGCTGCTGGGGTTTGGTTTGTTGGGTGATTTGGTGGGTTCTGCAGCAGAAAGCTCTCTGCCCCTTTGTTGGAGGCTCTGGAGAAAGCAGAGCGTGGTGAGCACTAATTTACAGCCTGCACAGTTGGGCAAGGGCAGCAGCATGCTATGCAAGTGATGGTTAAAAATAGGGCTGGCCTGATGAAATCTCATTCTGGTGCCTTCTAAAGGTGAGGGGCTGGGAACACAGACATCTCTTTCCACGCTGCCTCTAGGTCCATTTTCATCTTTTTTGCTTTTCCCCTTGGATCCTGAGCTCCACTTCGGTTTTGAACTTACATCGGAAGGCAGGAGGTTAAACCAAACTGCTAACTGTGTCTCTTCAAAACTGACATTTAATACAGGGTATAAATCACTGTGGGAGCCTGTTATTCCTTCAGGAATGCAATTACATAGGGTCAAATAAAACATGAAAGAACCCAACAAGTTTTAAAATGTAGTATGTTCTCAGAAGCAGGCAAGAAGGAATGCAAAGCAGTCCAAATATGCTAACATCCACATGTTGTTCTGCATGAGGGGGATTAGAAGGAAAGGTTTCTGTTCTTTAATGATTATGTTGTTAAGCATAGGTATGTCTGCAGGTTCAGGGCCCTCACTGAACACCAGTGCATTCAGGGAGCTTTGGGCAGAGTACTGTATTTATTTAAAGCAGGTGTCTTTCACGTATCACTGTTTTAGTTGCCTCTGCTTTAGACACCACTGAGTGTACAAATGGGATATGCACAATGAACACTCACCTTTACCTACAAGGCTCTGGACCCAGAATGGAGGTATTCCCCATTCATGTGTGCTGTAGCAACCATGCTGTTGGGAGAGAGACCGCAGTATTGCCAGATTTAGATCTGTTTGGCCAGATTTAGGCCACCCCAAACACTCTCGGTCCCATTGGTTTGCCATGAAACAACACTAGAGAATAACAGGTTGACGCATAAATAAAACATCACACAGCCCGTTAAAATCTGAACAAAAGACAGATTAAGCAGGTTCAGCACCTCCTATAAAATCACTCCCTGTCACCATTCACGTTTCACTCACATTTCTCCAAGATTGGGAGAAAAAAAACCAACACCCTTCTGCTTTTGTGTTTCAGCTGCGTGTTTAAATAGCCCAGAAGGAAATGTCGTGTGGCCAGAGACTCTAGCAAATTTTAAGGTCAACTTCTGCCACCCTCAATTGTGCTAAGCAGTATTTTACACTTTGAACGGTAAAAGTAAGCAAACTTTGAAGTTTCTCCATTGAAAATCTGGGAGAAATCCTTAGAGTTGGAAGGGACCTTTAGAGGTCACCTAGACCAACTCCCCTCTCATATACGTATGAGAAAGCATCTTTCCCTTTTGAAAAGACTCCCACTTTTTAACCAGCTAATTTAAGCTTGTTTTTAGGTTTCGCATTTCGACTTCTGGAAATAACATTTTCGCTTGTTAACTCTCCCTGAGAAAGCAACAAAAATAATACTTTGACATTTTCTTAAAAGAAAAAAAAAACAAAACCAAAAACATAGAAATAAATACACATCACAACTCACTCCTCTTCTTTCCTTTGCAATCGAACAAAAAAAAAAAAAAAAGATTCTTATGAAAGATTATTTAAAGATATTTTAAGATATTATTATAGATTATTTTTCTACAGCAAATGTCCTAATGGAAAAATGGCAGGTGGGGAGTTTTTCCTACAAAGCTACCAGAGTCACCAGTGTTACATTCACTAAGGCTGCAGGACTAAACCTTACATTTCTCTCATTTATTTTATAGCAACCCACTGCATTACAGTTACATGGGTCACTGGTCCTGCCAACACTTACATATATTCTCAGAACAAAGCCAGTGAATAATGTTTAGCAGAACAAAAGTTTTGCTCAAGGTATAGATAGCACTACTGTCTGTTACAGAGATGATTAAATACTTCCTATGGTAAGAATATGGCTTTAGTTGCTTAACATGCTGCCCTACCTCAGCCATGCGAGTGAAACACCTCCTGCTAATCGTGTGCCTGGGGCTGGTTTGTGTGTGGGAAAGGTTTTTTTTTTATTGTTGCTTTTTTTCTTTAATATCAGCCAGAATGAGTCACCTGTTTCAGAGAAGGAGGTCTGGGGACCAAGCATTGCTCAAAGCTTTGCTCCAACAATCTCTGAGCCTTTCCATCTTAAAAGTTCTGGTGTCTTACTTCTTTGCAGCAAGGGCGTAAAAACTGCCAGCAGAGAAGTCTGCTGCTCAAGAACAAACCTTTCCCTCATCTTGCAAAAGCATCCCCAAGAGAAGTAAAATAGTGGACACAGGCTCATCTTCATGTCAGAAAGGTTGCCCTGGACTCAGCTGTTCTCTTTGCCCATGTGGACACACAAAAACTTCAGATGAAATACTGGGTGAAGGATAAAGAAAGGATGTGGGAAAATGTGACGTAAGGGGCAAACTTTGGATCTGGGAATAGCAATGACAAGCATTTGTGCCAGGCTACTCTACCCAAACGTCATTTAAAGCATTGATATGTTGGCACACAAAGTTACTAGTTACACTGGAGAAGATAGGGATAAGACAAGTGTTGTAAGGAGGATAATAAATTGGCTAAAATGGAGATGATAGCAAGTTGCACTGACAGAAGAACTGAGCTGAAGGGAGTTTACTGGAGGAATTCTCAACATCAGCTGTGGGATGACTGCATTTAACACTGCCTCTGCCAGGATTGCTGCAAAATGTAGGAGCATTTCTAACCACAATTGCTGAGGTGCAGAGTTAAAAGACATTGCCAACACCAGGAAAAGGGGAACATCCTACTACCCTGTGGACACAGTCAGAAATCAGCTCATCAGATGTTATTATCATCGTGTAGGGCCTCCTCAGGTCTTCTTCTACTCATTCATGTTTGAGTGAGATCAGTGCAAACTGGGATACGAGTGGAAAGGTGCTAAGGGAACAAAAGAACCAACTGGGCAAAGGCCAGCTCAGCAGGCTGGCCTGGGGAGCCAGAGGGATCAACAACTTGGGGGGGTCACCACGGGTGTCCACATGGTGACAGCAAAAGGGTGGAGGAAATGAAAGGTCAGTGGTGGCACTATGGCTGGGAGCAAGGAGGGAAAAAGGATTTCTGTGGACCATGGTAGAGGGGTTCACAAACAGCACCCCAAGAGAAGCACCAGAACTCTGAGGCTACACCGTGATTAGGTTAGGAACAGAGTTAGAAAATGAGGTTGCTTGTTTTCATATATGAGGATTTTAACTAGCAAAAGGGAGAGAGGTCTAATCTCAAAAACCTGATAAAAACAACACTAGATGTGGGTTATTCAGCAGGGAGTGCTGAAAGAAGGCACACGATTCAGCCAACACCTAGGTATCTGTGCTCTCTGCTGATAAAGTTGTGGCTCAAATTCTATTGCCCATTTCTTAAGCACCTTGAGTGAGCACGCATTTCACAGTAAGAATCAGATTCAAAAGGCACTGTATGTTAAAGAAGACTTTTGTACCCTAGAAAGAAATCAGCATTGAGCTAGAACTGCTCCCAAGACTGTCAGATACATACATTACCAGGCAAGATTTAAAACAGGGCTCTGACTTGGAAAATCCAGGACACATTCAGGATTTCAGGGCAAATCCCACACCATGCGTATTGGCAGGTACTAAGTATGGCATATACAGTGTGTAAGCTGAAGGGGCAAGTCCTGATGACCATACTCAGTGCTTTATCTGTCTTATATCACTGGTAAAACTGGATTTTGATGAAGTATTACACTGGGGATCCCTGTTCCATTCCACACACATGCATGCATTCAGGCAGGCAGTCTCATAAACTTTAACTACATTCAGAAATTCCCATATTACCTCTTGGATTCAATCCAGTGTGTGAAGGGAGCACTGGTAGATGAGCAGTACCCACAAGGTCCATCTTTTTTCTTCCTGTGTCATGATCTGCCCTATTGTCTTTGCAACAAAACTCATCAAACTCCACCAGAATAAAGTAATGAGCTGTAGCCCTTCTACCAACATACATCTGCTGTATAAAACAGGCCAAGAAAACAACCAACAATGTCAACTCTTCATTCTGTTCCTCAGATCATCAACTCTGAAAATAACAAAATCTGAAAGGCATATGGACCTTCTCATAAAAGCAACAAACACACAAACAAACCCTTAGATGAGTTTCCCAAGTCAGCAGGATTTGTCTGCTAATTATTACCATGCAGAGGGTCCAACCATCCCATAGCCAGGGATCACCCTAGAGGAGGGCTGAGTTCTTCACCCCACACAGGATGGTTAGAGTAGGCTGAACTCCTCCATCTCTGGGGAACATGGAGGGGGCTGAGCTCCCCAAACAAGCACAGCCACCAAGACCTAGAAGGACAGCAGGGAACTCGTGGTGCTCTGTGTGAGAGCTGCTTGGATCCTAACCTTCCCATCGGTGCCTCCCAGAGGCAGACAACATGGGCTCTGCAAAGATGAGTTCGAGTTCGAGTGCCTTCAGGGAGGAGTTTTGACATGCACAGTGACAAATACAGACAGATGAATGGTATCAGGTCTGGAATAATGCATACAGGAAACTAGAAAAATAAAGGAAAATGAGAAAAAAAGAAGGGGGGAAGTCTGTAGGCACAGACTATTTCTCCCTCACCAAGCCCCTCTACCAACCCAGAAAGATGTCCATGGGGCACGGGAGAAAGGAGACAGGAGCAACACAAGCCTCCAGTGTCCAACACAAACAAGCCCACAGGACTTGGTCACTTCTTTTCGCAAAGGACAGAGGGGAACAACATGAACCAACACAGCAATTACCTTCAGCCAATGGGCCCCTGTGCAGCCCCCACATCTCAGCTCAGAGCTGCTGCCAGCCCTCTCTTCCAGGGAGAGGCTCGAGCTCACCTCCTCATCCAGAAAAAAAGTAGCATCTGTGGGAGAAAGACATATGTCTGGCCTCCACCGTGAACCCTGCGCCTGGCAGGAGAAAGCAATGCCGATTCCAGCCCCAGCTTTTCATTCCTGTTGTAACAGTCATAAACGCCTGCTGAAACCTAAGAAGAACAAGACTGTAATCCTAATAAAACAACATTCTGGAACCCTGAAAACTAGATGGAGGTTTCTCAGGCCAACTTTAAAATTATGCTCCCCTCTCCAAAAGCAGCACTTTCTGTGTGCCGATGGGATGGATGCTGTCAGGCTGACCCTGGGAAGCACCGAGATTTCAGCAGGCGAGATGCAGAAGGCGGTCTCTGTAGCACAGTAGCCACCCTGTCCCCAAAATAGAGGGAGCCTCAGGCTCCCAAAGTCCCCACCTGAAAGCAAGGGAGGACCTTTGTGTCCGAAGCCAGCTTTCCTTTCCAGGTGCCCTGAGAGCCTGACTCAGTAGAGCAGACACAAGCTGTGCTGGTTACGATGCAAAAGCTGGTGGAAAGGCACGAGTACTCCGTGCTGAAATCTTTCCCTCCTTCCTTGGATGGTTGCACTGAACAGAAGCCCTGGGGCACCAGCGCCTCCAAAGTGATGGAGAGCAGAGAAGAAGGTGTTCAGCTTCTCCTCTGCCACGGCACAGCAGGCAGCTCCCAGGGAAGATGCTCACACGTCTCTAGTGAGGCACCAAACCAGCTTAGTGCTCCTTAAAACCTGAGGGTAGCAGATCCACAGCAGCTCTCAATTCACGTCCATCCCCTGGCACCGGTGAAGCTGGAGTTGCACCAGCGAAGGAGCTGCTCTTTGGAACATCTGTGTGTCGAGCTGTGCCAGCCCGTTCCGAAGGAAAAGCTCTCTGTTGCCAACTCCTGTGATTTTCCTGTGAATCCTCCCTGGTGTTATGCAAAACCCAAGCTCCTGACGTGCTGTTCCGTCCAGCAATTTCTCTTTAAGAAGAAAATCTGCGGTCCTTATGGTTCTAAAGAAAAAAAACCTCAGGAGGTGGCCCGAACACATGCTAAGGGCTAAAAGTAGCATTTGCAGAATAAAACCATCTCATGATTTTTAAAAGACTCTTGGCATTCTGGAGGCCTGACTTGTGATCTGGGGACTGGTTGCACAGAGCCCAACAACTAATTGGGAAAGTGCTTCATCTGGTGTCAAGTCATTTTTTTTTTTTTATTTTTTTTTGGCGGTGGAAAGCACTTGACAGCCTTCTAATCAGCTCAGTGACACATAGCAATGACACGAGTCATTCCCTGCAGGGAATAGCACATTTGAATTGCAAACGACCACGGGGTGCTAGTAACATTTATCTGGTAAACAGCTCTTTCTATCGTCAAGTTGACTTGGAAGTATCTATTAATTAACTCTACTGAGTCCACTGGGGAAATAGGAAACTATTTTCAGGTGGTGGCTGGGGAAGCTTTGAAGGTGCAACAATGCTCCATGCCCCAAGCTCAGGAGAAGCTTTTGGGGCCAGGATTGGCTTCTTCAGAGCCCAGCACACTGGTCTGCTTCCACAAGCATCCCATAGAGATGCTGCAAGAAGAGGTCATCTGCACCAAGCTCTGACAATCTCATCACACCTGGCTAGGAGGAGAATGAGGAGCTGAAAACTAGACCTTTTGGATTACATGACTTTTGAGGGTCCCTTCCAACTCAAACAGTTCCATGATGTTATGAAAACCTGCTCCCAGGACATAGTGCCACTGATCTTGGTGCTGATACTCAGGGCCTCTGTGGCCTTGGGGAATGCAGACACACCAATGCTCCCCATGCCACATGAAGATCACTCTTGATTTCCTGACTTGGCCTTCACCAGGAGGTGCTGAATTCTTAGAAATCTGGCCCTCAGCTATTTTGATTGGGCCTCACTGAGCACAGCAGAACAGATGGACTTCAGGACAGACAGACCTCAGCATGGCACTGACTGGTTCTCAAGGAGCCACAGAAGAGAAGGAAAAAGATGTGCCAGCATTAGCATGCACTGTTCCTGGTTTATTTTGAGTCTTTGCTGAGTGAAGCCTTTAATCTCTGCCAAGTGGAGACTTTGTGAAGGGGGTCTTAAGGATTTGGAAAGAAACCAACATGAATAGGCAACACTGCAGATGAAAATGATAGCATGTATTTTTGCTGGCCATAAAAGAGTGAGCACTTGTGAGTGTGATGCACAAAGGGAGGAGATTGCCTTGCACACGCACTGTTTTTCCCCCTTAGCTAATACAGGCAGCTCCCCCATGCTGCTTTCTTAGGATCTCCTCTGTGATGGAAAATAAGCTGTGTAAGTCACATTCCACTCATTGATTCAAATCAGTTAAGTAGAATTTTGCCCAATATTCAGTCCACAGAGATGGAAGAGAGAGAAAGAGCACTTAGCACTCAAATAACTAAAAGCTTCTACTGTGACACAAAGGCAAGCTTCACCAACCTTTCATTTCCCCCACTTTGTAGCTGTGCACAGATCCAATGAAATCAAATGAGATAATCCCAGCCTGGTGCAGCCTAGAAGCAGAGGTGAAAACCTCCCAGAGCTCACGCAATCAGCGTGCAGCTCCGACATTGCCGACTTCCCCCTCAACTATTTCCAAATAAAACACTTTTGTTGCTCGGCTGCTCCTGCCAAATGAGCTAACAATAAAAGAAGAAACTCGCAAAGCCTCTATCCACAGGAAAAAAAAATAAAAAGGAAAAAGATGTTAAGGACCTTTAGGAAAAGAATGTAAGAAAAAAGAAAAGAAACGAGAAACTATAGGGCAGATCCTCTGGCTGGAGTAAACCAGTGTAGGCCCAGCTCTGCTGCTCGACCCCAGGCAAATTGTGGGCCTGGTGCTATTCTGCATTTCTCAGGGGTAGGGGGTGGTCTCCACTGGAAGATTGCGACACTGCAGGATACTTTTCCATATTAAAAAGGCGCTTTGGAGCGTTTTGTCTATTGCCAGGTTTTGGGTTTATTGAGGACTCATTTGGCAGAGCCATCCTGGAAGAACAATACAGATGTTTTATGGAGAAATAAACTGGGACTTGGGCTGGATACTTTCAGCGCTGAATTCCACCTAATTTGGAGGGTGGAATGACTCTTTTAATGAAGGGTGCAATCAAAACCTGTACGAAAAGCCAACACGCCCTGGGCAAAGAGAGCAGCAGATACACTGCCCCTCTCTGCTGCAGCAGCCCTGTAAACCCCGGCCTCTTTAGCACAGCAAAAGCCTCCCTTGTCCCACTCCTCTTAACCTGGGGAAATGAAGACTCACTGTTTCTCTTCATGCCCCCTATTGTGTCTCTTGGAGGGAAGTGGTGGCCTCTCAGCAATAGAAGTGACTTCCAAGTCAGATCTGCCACAGCTTTGTAAGGAGCTGCTCCAATGACCTGTGGAGACAGCTCTTCTTTGCGAACTGTCCCTCTTCGGGGACATACACTACTCTTTTTAATTAGTGTCTCCTTAACTTTTCTAAGGGAAGCTCCTGGTAGGTCCTTCACTCAGGAGAAACTGTAAGGGAAGGGTTGAAAAACATTCACTTTCTGCTCATAGATAGCTTTGGCTGGGCAGGTTGGGCTCCCTTACTTGCAAGGAAGGTAATGCCAGATGACTGAAACATCCAGGTTCATTGCTTATAGTCAGATTTTTCATTTTCAAGAGCTGTGCCTTTAATCATCCAGCCTAATTCACTACCAAATCCACTTTATTTAATTTCCTCTCCACATACACTGAGAGGAACATAATGAGAGTATCCATTCAATCCCTGGAATTGTCATTTACCATATAAATGTGTTTGCCTACAATGCTAAGTACTCACTGTACTTCAGACCAAGTGAGAGCAAAGTCACTGGCTAAAAACCTTCTCTGGCTTTTCACGGGATCATCGAATCACTGATGGTGGAAAAGACCACCAAGATCCCCAAGCCCAACCCCAGCCCACCCCCACCATGCCTACTGACCGTGTCCCTCAGTGCCACATCTCCATGGTTCTTGGACACCTCCAGGGAAAGTGACTCCATCACTTCCTTGGCCAGATTCTTCTTTGGCTCCTTCCTTCCTTCACATTATGCAAAATTTGCTCCTTGCATCATCCATCCCTTCAGATCTGTTTGTGGAGTTCCCCACTTTGGCTAGTAAAGCAAAGAAGAGAGACATAAGTGTTAAACAGACATGCATTCTTCTAAGGCAATGAGAAATGGCCAGGTGTGCTGTGCTGGGCTGTGCTATGGAAATGTTCAGTGGAAGATGTGAGAAGTGAAATATAGGAACAAAATTCACACTAAGCTCCTTTTCACCATGTTGCAGGTACCAGAAAACAGCATACAGCCTGAACAGCTCTGAGAAGTTGATAGTTCACAAGACAAGGGATGTGCTAATGGGAAGACAGGGCTTTCAGGAATCGCTTTGGGCCAGCATCTGGCAAGGCAGAATAGGCTGGCTTTGATCCAAGGAGCCCTTAAGCACATACTTAATTTTAACCCTGAAAAAGCCACTGAAATGGAGGTAACCATCAGCACCTTCATGTTGCACAGACAAGCAGGTGCCCACCGATTCACACCAGCCTGTCTGGCCCTTGTGAGTGGCACAGCAGTGCAACCAGGACCCCATCCAGCTGGAGGGATCTCACCCAGCACCTGCTTGGGATATGTCAGCAGATCGGGCTGCAGGCAGAGACAGAAACCTCCTCTTCTGAAACTATTTCTAACTTCTTCTCGTTTGTTTCTTTCTCTTTTGAAGTCAACAACTAACTTTTCAAAAATACCTGCGAAATCTGCCTCGGTAGAAGTGGTTGGGACATTCCTGCAAGCTCTTCCACAGCCTGCATTTCTCAGTTTCTCTTTCACTTTGCCAGTCCCAGGCAGGCAGGGAACTGCTGCAGAGAGTGCAGCAGTGGGCTGCAGGGATGGTGGGAGCCTGGAGCACCTCCCGATGGAGACAGAGGTGATGGAGTCTCCTTCTCTGGAGATACACAAACCCACCAGGACACTTTCTGTGCAGCCTCCTGCAAGGAACCTGCTTTAGTGGGGGCTTGGCCTGGAGCATCTCCAGTTGTCCCTCCCAATCCCTACTTTTTTTGTGATACGTGGGATACAGCAAAGACAAGGAGCTATTTTTGCCTAGCAGCTGTAAACAACAATGCTGATATTTATCTGTTACTGCTACTCCAGACCTAAATAATTGCTTTTAGCCACCAATGACAAGATGCACTCCCTGATCACTGCCGGGTTAATATATTGCATTTCCTATTTTTCTGATGAATGCTATGATAACTAGTTATATGCTGTGCAATGTGCAATTTTTGGCCAGGCCTTCCTTTGTGGTCTCTGTTTGCATTTGCATTAATCTAGGAGTATTAATCAGGTCATGTAGACGCCCAGGAACATAAACCAACACAGACACTCAGGAGATACACACCACGCTCAGAATCAACACACAGAAACCACAGGGCAGAGTGCAGCCCTCATTAACTGAACCAGACTAATCACAGACACACTAAGGGTGTCCAAACATAAAAAATCTGATTCCCACCAACTTCTAACTATACGAACTTGAATAAATACTAAAGCACCCTGAGACCTAACCAGTTTACCACCCCTATCAGATATCATGAGCTTTAGCCCCTTGAAAACAAGGTCCTGTCTAGATAGAGTAATTACTAGCCCTAAAAAGACTTCTGATACAACTCCTGCTCTAAATCCCACTGAAAGCCAAGATATTCAAGGCTCAGCACTTCCCAGGACACAACCTCCAAAGCCGTGGTGTTACAGTCCTTTCCCACAAACATGCCAAGTTTGTCCTTATAACAAGGAGTTATTTGTCCCCAGCTCCTACCAGGAGGCTGTTTTAGAGCCTCCTTTCTCTGCATAGTCACAAACCACCTTCTGATTTCAGCATAGTGTATTTATAGCCAATTTGTACCCAGTTAGCCTTGTGTCCTTTAACTTAAATAGCTTGTTTGGGTGTTGTTTTTTTTTTTTTCTCTGATGCGTAGACATACAGCCATCAACCTTTTCCTCAACTTTCATTTCTTTAAAGAACTTAGCTCTTCCATTCTTCTCTCAAAGGACAAGCTTCTCCCAGCATCCTCACCATCCTTCTCCACATGAGCCAAACTCACGTTTCAGGAACATGAGGAACTGAATTGTCCGCAGGTTGCTGAATGCATGCATTCACACCTACCTGCCTGCACACCTACTTCCTACAGGGAGAAATACCTCCCAGGCTATATTTGAAGTTGTACATACCTTTTCCAGAGCCTCATCCTGTGACTGAGCGACCCACACATGTGTTTCTTCTCCTTTGTCATTTACAGCTGACGAGCCTCCAGTTTATAGTGGAAATTCTTATTACTCCCTAAACTCATGACTCTGCATTTTGCACTACTGGATTTCATCTCGTTTCTATTACTTCGGTCTTCAAGGTCATCCAGTTCTTTCCGTATGGCACGCCTCCCAACTTTGTGTCATCAGCAGACTTCAGCAACATGCTGTGTTGTGTGCCAAGGTCATTCATGAAAATACTAAATAAGATCCGTCCCCAAGATGAATCCTTCAAGAACTGCGTTCGTATACCCAGCCAGATTTTTCTCCTTTGTAAGCTACTCACTGTCCCTCAGACAGCTCACCAAGTGTCTTACAGTACTTGTTTGAATCATTAATTTATGTGATAAATAAGCAGAAAAATGCAACATTAAATGATTTACTGGTGCCCAGATAGGTAAATCCCATTGCCTTTTGCCTTGAAAGCCCATATATCTAATCCAAAAGAGCTGCTAGTTTGGCATTACTTCTCCCTGGGCTCACAAAGATTATTCAGGTTTTTACCTTGTTCCTTTTGACTGACTTTGTCCACTTTCCTCAGGAATGGCTGATCTACTGGCCTCAATGGAAACTCCCCCATGCAGGCAATCTCTTGTCAGCTGGCCTGGGTTGGGACGCTCATTTCCAGAATGACCACTAAGCTCAGAGCTACCTGCATGAAAGGAAAATAAAGTCCAAACCAAACCTGGCCCTTACAGACAAAGACCAGTTGGACTATCCCAGGCCAATGCTCCCAAGTAAACCATCTCCTGGTGAGCCATATCACACTAAGATAAGACGGATGTTTTCAGTAAAGTCTGGTAGGCAAGAACCCATACTTGCTCAATCTACAGTGTAATGCCAGGTTTCTATGAACCAGTATGCCATCGTGTATTAAAATTAACACTGTTAAATTAACGTTGTTAAAGCATGAATCAAGTACCTCTAATGAAAGAGGTGTTGGCTGAGTTTCTTTAATTTCACCTACTGTAAGAACACAGTTACAAAGGAGATACACGGCTTGATGCTTACACACCTCACTGACTTAATGTACTAGCATTTTGTTAATGACAAAATCCCCTGGCAGAAATACAAAGCTGCACGTATTTTTGTCTTGTCTTACAACAGGGGGGAAAAAAAATGATATCAATCCAAACAGAATGAAGGTTACATTACTTTCCTTTGATAACGCTGGGAAATAAGCAGCTTGCCAGTTGGGATTCATTGGTATCACTGTAATCACATTTCCTGATGTACATACGTGATTTTAACGAGCACTGTACTAAAATGACACTGTAATTTAGGAATAAGACAAACACGAGTGATGTAGTTCAAAGCTCCGCCACTCTCGCTGGATTTTTGTTTGGTTTTCTGTTTTGTTTTTAACTGACTCTCCGTGCCCACAAAAGCAAGGATAGCCTCCAGGGTTACCCCAGCTGAAAAGCATCTGAAGTGATCCCCGCTGACCTTTCTTTCTGATAGTACCCTGCCTCTGCCTTTTAATGGAGGCCTGAACCGAGTCAGAGGTGAAACAGATAAATGACTGAAGATCCAAATGTTTTCTCAACGGGCGAGTTCCCACATGCTCGATTTTCTTTTCCCTCCACGAAGAACAAGAGGGGAAAAAATTGCAAGTGATTAGCTAATGAACATCTGTTTTGTTTTATTTGTGCTTCCTTGCAGCCAGGAGTTGCATTTACTAATTTTTATTTCCTATTAAAAACAAAAAAGGAGCATTTCTTTCCAAAGCCTGCAGAAGTGGAAGGCTCACAAGTGTGGCCGTTCCTTCCACCGCTGTGATTACCTGGCTCACATGCCACGTCCTGTGTGGTTACCTTCTGTCCTGAACTTTTCATGTGGTTCGACATGTCTTTAATTTAGACGATCAGATCACGTCTGACCTGAAACAAAAACGCTCTTTGGAGATCCTGAGTCCTTTCTGAATTCTACAGATGTCAATCCAGCAGGATGCAATGTCAAACTGTTAATTATATGCATGCAGGGCCAATGGCAATTATATTCTAAACACAAATATAGACTGATTGTGCTCATGCACTACTTACTATTGAAAATAGCTGATTATCTATCGCCAAGCTTCCCAGTGGATTCAGATTTAGCAAGGCCAATGATTCACAACAACCACCGTGTGCTCACCTCAGCTGCTAAGCTTCTCTCTTCTTTATTTTCAAGTGTTTTCTCAGAGCTGAACATTAGACCTTGCACAGGAATAATCAGAGATGGTGTTTATGAACGAGCATCTCACACAAAAATGACAATGTGGAGATCTCTTTGCCTTCCATCTCATAGAAATCAGGTTTTCCGAGAGGTCATGTCTGCTCATCCTAACTTCCCCAGTTCTTTCTGAGTGTTGAAGCAGGTTCCCAAAATCTTTCAGTGCTTTGGAGAATTAAAGCCTTCCTTTACACGAACACTTCAATTTCTGAGGCAGGTTCGGCTCCTTCCTTGTTTACCGCTGCCCAGCACTGCACCAGGGGTTAAGGAAATAGCCATAAACCCTTTAAAAACATGTTTTAGTTTCTTCCTCACACTCCCACAGGTTTACGTTCCATTTACTTTGCCGATGAGATGCACATGGCAGCCTCTCTTCACTGCAGTTAGGAAGGCACTCTGTTCTTGACAGCACAATTTTCTTCAACAGAGTAAACTCCAAAAATACTGAAATGGCCACTTCTGGCAAATCCTGGAGCAGGATCCAGCCTAAAACTACAGCAGTGTAAATCTGGAGGGACACTCCTTTAACGCTTGTAACTGATATCATTCTCTGCTACATTTTATCACCCCCATCTTTCTTTCTGGTCAAACTCTCCAACCAACTTGTTCTCTTGAGAAGGATCATAAACCCACAGGTAATTGCAGGATGGCCACACAGACAGTAAAAAGTAAAAGCCTGCAGATGGGTAGTTCAAAGAGAAATTTCTCAAAATAAAAAAAAAAAACCAACAACTCAACACTAAGCCACTGAAGGCAGCCAAGCTGTGTCTCATTTGCAGATGTACTGAAAATCTATAAGTTTATTTAAAATCAGCAATAGCTGCAATACGCAACACCTATCAAAATCAGGCATTTGCCACAACTGTGGCTTTTGAAAGACATGATTTACATCAGAACTGAAGAGGAAATGCTTTCAGGCAAACAAATGTACGGTCTGGATACTTTTCCAGTAGCATATTTATTGTCCAAAGCCACCAGTCAGCGGCACACTTAACTTTAAGCACATGCTTAAGTGCTTTCCTGAACAAAGATGAAGTGGGGGCCTACCAGGCAGCTCAAGAAAAGTAGTTTCACATTAATTATCCTTCTTGAGCAGTGATAGCTACTGAGCTTTCTGATAGCAACTGGGCTTTCTACCTTCCTATCCACAGTCCAAGCTCAGGCAAAGCTTTGTCTCTTGGAGCTGTAATCTAGGAAAGAAAGCAGCAACCTAGGAGAGTGAAAAGAGTTAGAGGCTCACCAAAATCCAAATGCTGCTTAGCATCCAGCCCACCCCAGCTATTTAGGTTGGGAGTTGAGGAAAAGATCCAGGGCAACCACATGCATTACAGATGTGTAAAATCCTCCCCTGCTGTCCGTAGGGTAGTGGAAATGCAAACATCTTCCTGAGTGTATGAATTGGGTTAATATCTTTCCCCAAGGGCTTTGTTCCAAACAGGCACTCTTCGTAACACTGTGATCTTTGAAAGAAAAGGGAAAGGTAATGACATCAAGTGAAACCCCTGTTAGTCAAAAGACTGCAGGGCTCATTTTGTTGTAGAAGACAATTCAGAGAAGTAAAATGTTGCCAGCAGATAATGATTTCCTGCAAGATTGAGCAATAGCGAGTAGTCACAGCTCTACAAATAGGACATGAAGCAGGTAGGAGTATTCATTTCCTGAGGACAAGAGTTTGCACAGTGGTGGGTGCCTACTGGCACGAGCTGTCCCACAGACTTGTCATTAGTCTGACCTTGCTGGGAACACTTATGCAAGAGGACTGCTTGCCATCCAGTGTCTGGAGATCCCTCAGTCTGCAAATTGCCTCTCTTCACCACAGTGCACACATAAGAGAGGGAGCAGCTGTGTGAGCTCTGGGCCTCAGGAAGCCTGGGACCCTTTACTCTGGTGCTTTGTGGATGGCAGGCTGCTCACTGTATCCTGCCTGCAATGTGAGCTTGCCCTGTATAAGACAACAGAGAATCAGCATGGGAGAGAGTGTTACTGTTGAAAGAAAGTTATCCTCCACTGAAAATCCTGACAAAGTTACCTCCTTAACTGAAGGGCAGTGATCTCCCCTTTTCATCCTTTCTTTCTCTTTTCCATCTCCTGATGTCTAATAAGATTTCAGACTTCACAGATTCCCCTGTGCTAGGAGAAATAATCAGATCTCTTTCCAATGCTTGGCCACATATCTGCATCAATCCTGTTAAAGCTGATTACTTTTGAGATTATCATAGAATCATTCAGGTTGGAAAAGCCCTCTGAGATCACCATGCCCAGAGCCAGCTCATTCCCACCATGCCCACTATGTTCCCCAGTGCCACATCCCCACGGTTCTCAGACACCTCCAGGGACAGTGAGTCCATCACCTCCCTGGACAGCCTGTCCCACTACCCGTCCACTCCTTTTGAGAAAAAATTCTTCCTAACATCCAACCTGATTCTCTGAGAGTGAAATTGGTTTATAGGTAGAGTGATGGGGCAAAAAGCAGTGACACACACCGGAGCAGCCTGAGCACGACTGCATAAATCTTACTTTTCCCCTAGGAAATCAGGCTAAAAACAATGATGAAAAAATGCAGATGAATCTGTTGTTGCATTGCAGACTCTCTCTCATTAAGCACAAAACTCTGTGACAAATCGGACATGTGGCAGCGCCTGGAGGACTTGGCTGAGGAAAATTTCATGCCAGTCTCCATGCATACACACTGAGAAAACTGTTCTGATTCTCACACGTTTTTTGCCTAAATAAACTAGGCTGGCAGAAAGTTGAAGAAGCAAAGGATTACTGCCCCTATTTTCAGAACAAGCAAGGTCCACAAATGTTTAGACAGTTTGTTCCTATTTATTTAAATAGAAGTCCAGCTGCCCTGTATTTTTTGCAGATTTGGGCTTAATTAATTTGTCAATTGATTTTTGGAAAACCAAGAAAATCTGGCACTCGTGCATGCTTGTGCAGAGCCTTAACTTTGAGAGCAGGTCTATTTCCTCAAGCAAGTCGTGTTCAGCACACCAGAACTGCACAACCCCTGCAAACACTCATGTGCCAGCGTGGACTCCCGTGGAGCGAATCTGAGCCTTCTGACAATTTTCTTCATCAACTTTTAGAGACCTCATAGGAGCAGTTTGCAACTCCTGGAAGAGCCACCAGTTATAAAGCACTGTTCTTTATGCTCCAAAGCACCACTACAGCTGCTTCTCCTCTGCTCTGGTTTTAAAAGCCACACGGGACACACACAGGGCCCAAAAACTTCTGTCTGATCCAGCTGTCAAGCTTTGTCCCACAGGTGAGTGGCAATCACAGGAAATACATTCATAGAATCATTAAGGTTGGAAAAGACCTCTAAGACCATCAAGTCCAACCATCAGCCTGTCCCTACCATTCCCACTAAGCCACACATCCCTAAGTACCAGGCCCAGCCATGTGTGCAGCCATGGGATGGTGAAGCCAGAGCCTTTCCCATTTGACTGGGAGCCCCAAAGCCAGAGGCTTGCCTACTGTTTGTTTCTCTCCTTCCCTGCAGTGCTACCCTCTGGGTTTTGTAGCTGCAGCCCCACAGACCCATGCAGGTGCCATACGAGGCAAGAAGGCCAGGAATTTTAGCAGCTTTATAAATGCCATCCACCAGTGCCAGCACCCAAAATTTACATGCATGCAGAAAGAACATGTTTCGGTTTAAAAAGGTGATAGAATAGATAAAAGCAGGAAGAAGTGCCACAAGAACATAGCAGGAGCCACGGATTTTCATTTGTTGCACAGCTGAAGTTTTTCTCCCCCCTCAACATGCACAGACCAGGCCTTGATCCACACTTCGCCGGTGTAAAACATGGGACTGAAGAAGAGCTATTTCCTTCTAAACCTTGCAGTCCAAGCAGTTTTTCCTTAGCAAAGGAAACTAGAAGCCATTGAAGCCTCTGTTTACCATGGTTAGAAGGGTGCTGAGGCTCACTGAGCCCTACCAGCACCAAAGGGATGGGTGCTGGTTTTGGGGTGTCAACGAAACCCCAAGGGCTGCAAATGAGGTTTTGTGACTGATCCAAGGTGAAATGCACTAAATCCCCTGGCTGGTTCTGATGGTTTGTGGATCCCAGCCTTGCAGGCCTACACGGTGCCTCGGCTCAGAGCAGGCCCGAGGAGCGATCCCACAACGCCCAGCCCCCAGTAATGGCTGCAGAACTTAAAGATTTGCAGAGTTTACTTGCAAAGCCTTTTAGAAGCAGAGACGAGTAAACAAGAGTGAAAAGTTAAACAAAGGAAATACATTTATGCTTGTACTGTTTTCAAGTTTATGCAAACAATCCATTTCTAAAGCTGTCACTGACACTCCTGGCACGTTCTCATTCCCCAGCTCAGAGTCATGTTGGAAACTGAAATCACGAGCATTTCTGAGATGCTTTGAGCAAAATACCTCCCTCTGCTCCACCAGCCGAAAATCAGCGAGCCCACGACAGTCATGGAGCTATGGCAACATCCTTGTGCACCAATGGATTATGGAGGAAGACGGAGAAGAGTTTGAACGTCTCTATCTACAGTGACCACGTAAGAAATGAGTCTAGAGTTAGCCAAATGAATTATGAAGACCAGTTGAACAGCAGGAATTCATCAGGCAGAGCAGGAATTAGAAAACCCTACTTTCTAGCGGCTCAGGCAGTAAGTGGATGTGCCATAAGCATAACCTTTTGCTCAGGACTTGACATGGGGAAGGAGACAAGGACAGCCTGCTTTCCAGCAGCAGAGCTCGCTGAGCTGCACGCAAGAAGGGAATGCACTGTGGACCCATGCGAGAGCCAGGGAAGGGCATTCAGAGACATTCTCCTGCTTGCATTAATTCACCTCCACATTTGGGATTCTGCAAACTGCATAGCAGCCAGTATAGGGGATGTGGAGTATTGTCTGTTGGAAAGATATGGGTCTCTAGCAGCTGACACAACAAAAATAAAGGGTCACTTTCTGCACTGGCTTCCAAGGCCAGAGCCCACTAATGTCAGCAAAGTCACAATTTCCCAAACTACATCCCGAAAAGTGGTATGGGTTTAACTGAAAGGGAAAGCGTGCACTTCCACGACAGGCAAACAGCACAAGTTTCAGCTACAAAAGAGCATGGCTGCCATTCTGGCAACTCTTCCCTCTTCTTCTTCCCCTCCGTTCAGCTGCATGAGATGGCTTTAACAGCTGATCCATCTGGAGGAGAGCCTGCAAAGTTAATTTCTAGCTTTGAGATGGTCACTGGTAATTGTAGGTAATTTCAAATATAATTGCAATCGAGTTGAAAAAGCTCTGTTTGCAGTGTTTAGGCTCATCACTCTAATTTAAGACCTAGAATACTGGATACACTGCTTTTCAATACACACCCATTTTTCATCTTCCTGATTTTACCACTAGTGATTATAAAAACAGCCCCAGCAAACCACAGTCTGCAATGCAAGACAAATGTTTGAAAAGTTGCATATAAAGTTTCAAGCAGAGCTTCTTGAAGGTTAACGACGGAGCATGTTAATGATTATCAAATAGACAAGGAAAGCCACAGAGGGTTTCGAACACAGAAACGCAAGAGCCCCTCGAAATAAATGGTGGCTAACTTCGTTTATAATAATACTTCTCTTCAAAGAAATGGAACTGTTGCATGTCACAAATATGTTCACATGTCGTTTTAATACAGGAATAATTACTCATGGCATGTTTGTTAGTGGAAAAAAAGCAAAGGTCTCCTATTACTTACACATAATAAAACCTGCATTGTTTACCAGAAATGAGTTATATGAGACTGGTAATAAATAAGTGTTGTAACAAACCTTGGTGCCCAGGCCCAGAAACTGATCTTAATATCTGCAGCTTGGTAGCACCCAAAGGCCCCCAGCTTGGGGCTCTAATGTGACCATTTTAAAAGCTAGGCTGCACCTCTGAAGGTTTGGCCAGCTGTGCACTGGCTTTTGTACACTTAAAATATCAGATTCTTTTTAGAATACATTTGGCTTTCTATAGCCGACAGAACTGCTTTGTAGTTTTAAGCTCTTTAGTGGCTAAAGTTGTATCTGCCAAATCTATGCATGCATCAGAGTTTCTCCATCCGTACCTCCATCCATAGCTAATCTCTGTGAGCGTGTGCCTGCTTAAAGAATAACAATAAAAACAACCTAAGGATCCTTGTTGGCTATATTCTTGACTCGACAAACCAAGACAATTAAAGGAACTATTTAAAGCTGGAGCTATTCAGGAAACTATTTTCCCCTGAAAAATTTAGAGGAAAATGAGGGGAAAAAAAATCCTTTCCCTCAACATTTTCCTACTTTTCGTTTTAAAATGAGAAAGTATCTTTTCTTATATTGTTTTTGTTAGGTATCAGCAGCCACTGAGCAATCTGAAAACTGATGCAACAGAAAATGAGCCCATCAGCTTCACTGAGGGCATTGGCTCTGTGGGGTCTGGGTGCTCGTTTATTTTAATGCAACCCACAAAGCTAAGCCTCTTTGGAGAACCAGGATGGAAAAGCAGTCCCTAAAAGAAATGATATGTAACGCACTTGAAGCAAACTTACTAAAATCTGCTTTAGTAATGAAATGAACTGACTTTAACTTCTCAGTAAGTTGCTTTAAATAGAGAAAGATGCAGCTGTGGAACAACTGGTGATGGTTATACATAACTTGTAGCTCTGCACCACTCTGCATGTTGCTCCAGGCGGTGCTGACTTCTCCTCATTCATCCCCAAAAGTGCAGGTCCTCTTTCCTATTTTTTTTTTCTGCTTCCTCACTTGAAGAATAAGAAGTTCGCTTGAGGAATAAGGAAGACAATCTAAGACATTCACCTCAGCCTCTATGGAAGTTTGGTTGGAAAAGTTTAAGAAAACTCAGGGGCTTGAAGGAAAAGCAAATGAACAAGTGTTAAAAAAAAAAAAATCAAGCAAATGATGTTCATGGCAACCTTGCATGTCAACAAGGCTGCTCCAGGCTCATGCAGGAGAAAGTTCAAACGCTAGCTCCGAAACGAGGCATTGTGCTTCCATGCACCATCAAACCCACTCAGTTCACACCATCCCCCAGCTACTTGGTTTGCAGTTTTACATCCAAAACCCTATGCAACAATGAGGTAAATGCAGAAAAAGGAAAAATCTGAATGGTTTGCCCTCGAAAGCCGTGTTGGTGGTCACCAGGACTCAAGATCCATCAGCAGAAACTCCCTCACCACTTTTTCATCATTGAATGTCAGCTTTTCCTTGACAGCAGTCTTGGGCAAGTATGCAACCACACAACAGGGCCACAGCATCCAGCTCCCAACAACCAGTCCCACTCTGTTTCTTCAGACTTATAAAGTCTGTGCAGTGCTGTCTGGGACTATAACATCATATAAGGCTTTCCTGAGGGCAAAATAATAGAGAGGCCTTCAAAACATGATAATCAAAGGCAGCTGCATGAGAGACATTACACTTCAGCTCTAAGAATAACTATTCTTAATTGTTCATTTGTGTGGGTCAAAAAAAAGCAGCTTCATAAAAAATTATCATCAATTCATGCCTAATGAGGGGCTGGTTAAACAGAAAAGAAAAATAACGGCAAGGGAGAAAATTTCAGGACCCTGATTACGGAGTAACCAAAACTGATGGCGAAACTGTTTGAGACAGTGAAGTCTGATCTCCAGGAGCTCAACCGGTCATGTTTATTAGTTCAGTTCATGGGTCACCTCCATGTTATGTAAGGGTGTCTGGAAAAGCCTGCAGTGTTACTCAAGTTGAAAGGGCACAAGGACCACAGAGGTAAATCAGAGTCTTTCCCTGGGGTTGCAAAGGACTTTGGGATGAAAACACACAGAACAGTGCTTTAAAAGGAGTGTCTTCAGCTCACCTATTTGTTTCCTGCCTTTATAGCACCTGCTGTGTTCCTATCCAGGCTGAAGGCATTTCTTCGTAGTCTGTGAGCCAAAGAATAACAGTTAACCATCCGCATGGGTCTAAGTAAAAGAAAAACCAGCTAAAGCTAACCCACAACCCTGATTCATGTCCTAGGACTGGCTGGCATTGTGTTTAGCCTATAGTGATAAACTTACAAATTAATCAGGATCAATTTGAAACTACTTTGCATTAGCTCCTAGCCTGCCAAGCGCTCCCAAGTACAAAAGAAATTCAGAAGGAATCAAACCTTCTTCCCAACCTGAGTGATTCTAAAATCAGAAGCATTAGAAGAACCTCCTGTAAGGGGTACAGCCCTCCTTGTTCTCTGGATAGCAATTTGACCTGAAAGATGGTCACACATTCTGTCTTTTGTCATCACAACATAGTCCAGATGGCAGCAGGTGAAGGGACCCACGTGCCTTGCTTTGGTCTGAAGGAACTGACAGCACCACAAGACCACCAAATGGGAATGGTCTCTTTATGTGTCAGTGTCTGGTAGCCACATGCCTGGGAGGAAGATGGCAGAGGACAATCTGATGCCACACATCATCCGAGTGAGATGCTGTGTTCCTTGGCAGGGACGTACAAAGGCAGTCCATGATCGTGCTCCCCTCGTGAAATCTACCCACTTCCATTCTGCCATCTGGTCTGTAAAAGAGGCGATGGGCTGTGGATGGGTAATCCCCAAGGAGCACTAGCCAAGTTCCCAGACTTATTTTTCAAATGCTTTGCATTTCACTGTGTGAGTTGGAATATCAGAAGGACGACCTTTCTTGGTAGCTGTTCTTCTATTCCTGGAACTTGGCAGAGAGACACTCAGTGATGTTAGAGATGCTCTCGTGTTCCAGAGGCTAATAGGCAACGCAAAATACTTGGAAAAATGCAGCAAATGCAGCTCCAAGGAAAAATATTTCTGGCGATAAAAATCAACCCTAACCTTTGCAAAATGCACATCAACAACAGTATTGTTTATTATTACCAACTACAGTTCTGTTGATACTTCTGAGCTAAGAACATGTTTCCTCTATGTTGCTCCACATTGCCAAGCTCCATCCTTTCCCCTGCTGTTCCAGTTAGGAAACTTAACTCTAGTGTTTGACAATTAATTCGTTGTATTCTGGATCCTCTTTTCATTGTAAATCACTAGGAAAAAAATGAAACCTCAACATCAAAAAAATTGTGTTGAAGCTTTGCAGTTTACGATTTACCAGAATTATCCAGTGTATTACATAAGTAACCTTGAATTATAGCTTTGATTTTAGCTGATCTCTGTAACTATTAATCCAGGAATGTGCTCTCTTCTCTGAGTCACTTGACATAAGTTACTGTTTCTGATTTGGTGACTAAAGCTATATAAATAGAAGGCTTTTCCCTAGATTCACACCATTTGGTTCTTTCTCTGAAGCCCTCTTTGCACCTGTATTGGCAAACGTGTTATTTTTGGGCACAGTCTTTTAAGAAATCATTCCTTTGAAAGACTGAAAAGCAAAGGGGAAGCAATGCATGGCCAATCAAACTCAAGACCTTTATTTGAGCAAAATATTTGAGCAATTTCTGCCCGAGGAACTCTACTTAAAATGACATTTAAGAAGAATCCACACTTAGATTTCAAAATCAAGAGCAGCAAATGAAGAAAAGCAGACTTCTCACTACAGCTCCCTCTGTGCTAATGTTTCACGATGTGGTCCTTAATTGCAGCATCATTTCAGGCCATTTTCATGTAACCTTATTCACACAGTGAATAGTGCTGAATGAATGAGCAGCTATTCAGTATTTATCTCCCCCTCACTATGCACTGTGTTTTTCTCTCTCATCTTTTGCAGCCCACACTCCACTCTGAAGGCAGGATTAATAATTTCTCCTCCCTATGTTTTTCTAAAGATCATTTCAGTGTAATATATGAGTGCTTGCCCACTATTAATTAATTACTGTTCACCATGCAAAGTGGGAAAGTGGTACATTTCCCATTTTATAGGCAAGGAGCTGAGACACAGGCAGGAGGTCAAAAGTGTCCATTAATTTTCAGAGCCCAATTCGATATGCCTTGGGCGTGATTATTCACGGCACTTAGCATTATGTACTACTTCATGTGCACTCAGCACACTGCTCTCGTGGAATAAAGCAGCTGCTGGTGGTCCTTTGTGCTGCTGCATATCAGGCTTTGTAGGATCGTAAGTCAGGGATGCAGAAGGTGACCAGCATACAACAGCAGCCCCCAGGAAATGTCCAGTTAAGGACATCCCCACCTAGGAACCGCCCTGTTTTCCCAGCCAGCATTACAAGGTCTTCATGCTGGGACCATCCAGTCCCTGGTTCATCACACAGTTCCCAGCTGCAGCACCAGCAGAGAAAGGAATCTCACAGACAATAACCTCTCTAAGAGTAAGATGGGAATTGTTCTCTCATTTACAAAACAAGGCAATGGTCCAAGGACAAAACAGCATGTGGAGATACAAATAAAAGTCCCTATCCCAGTGCACACGTATAAGAGGGTCACATCAAGCTCAGTTTTAGGCTGATATTCCTTTCGCATGCTGATGAGTTGATATGTGAAAAGGCCTAGTTTGGCCCTACAGACTTGCAGTAAGACATCCTTATTCTCCCTGAGAGGACACATTTGTGTGTAGTTTGTGAGACAGTTATGAGATGCACAGTACTGAGACCTCTGAGTAACCCTGCATGCAGGCTTCTGTTGGTGACTACCAAAGAGAGCCCATGAGTGTGATGACACTTTTCTAGCTACTTACAAAAACCTCCTGGAGTCATAGAATCACTGAGGTTGGAAAAGACCTCTGAGATCCCCAGTCCCCAGACCAACCCCAACCCATCCCCACCATGCCCAGTGACCAGGTCCCTCAGTGCCACATCTCCATGTTAGTGCACTTTTGTTCTGTGGGATGTCTCAAACTCTAGCACACAGGCAGAGAGATGCAGAGGTACAGAGTGGGTTCCCAAGACCATGAACAAGCAGAGAGGCAATCCTCTTGAACACCAAACAACTAAAAAAGACCAAAAAACCTGCTTTCTCCACATACCATTACATTTTGGGAAACTAAACAAGAGGCACCCATGCAGGGAGGGATTTTAGATCAGATCAAACATGAGAACAGGCTGAGCTGTGGCAGTTAACCTCTGACAGACAGTCTGTAATATACCTGACACAGAAAACAAACCAGGTGGTACCACTGCTGGGGAAACAGAGGCACAGCAGGGGGACTGGGGCTGGAGGAGGGGGAAAACATGAGCTGGGGAGAACAGAGAGGGCAGGAATCGTTAACCCTTGATGGTAAGTAGAAAGTATTTTACTCTCCATCTCATTCATTAGGCCGTGTCAACTCCAGAAGAACTACACCCATCCCCGCACATAAATCTAGCAAGCTTCTCTTTTAAAAAGGCCAGACACTGTCTTTGCCATGGCAATCCAGCTGTCTGGCCGGCTGCCTGCCCTGCACACAGGCCGCCAAAGCTCAGCTTGCTGAGCAGAGGGCAGCATTCTCCCAGGGGCTCTCAGAGCCCTCTGCTATGTACTGCAGTCCAGGGAAGCCACTGAGGGGGGGTGGGGAGGGACACATCCCAAAGCTCCACTATGTAAGCAAAACACTCACTTGTAGGAGCACTCCTGAGCACCTTTTGGTGAGTAACCTCATGGATCATCCAGCTTCAGGGCTCCAACCACGTCCTCTGGGCCGTTCGGGCATTGGAGATAGGATGCAAGACAAAAATGAAGCTCTGGTCAACCACATCCTAAAAAGCCCTAAGGAACAAATCTCATTTATAACCCACGTTTAAAGCAGGATGCAATGCTGAGAGAAAGACTGAGAGAAAGAAATGACACTGAATAGCTTGCATCTGCTGCTGGTCTGGAGCTAATAAAGTTATCTCTGGGCTTACAGCTCAAGGGGCTCATAACCATGGACACTGAGAGCCCCCATCCCGTCCATTTTTAAAACTTGCTCAAAGTAAAGCTTTGGAAAACACAGGAAACAGTTCTGTCCTGAAACTCTAATCTGGATTCAGATTGAACAGCTAATGACTCCAATAAAAAAAACAAGGGCATGATATCTAGCTATTTTTAACACATCTGTCTATGGTTAAGCAGCATTGTTTTTCTTTGTGAGAACTTAGTAACACCGGGGAAGTTGGACAGCCTTCCTCAAGCTGAGGTATTACAGGGCATCTTGTATACTTTGGCATTGTGTGGCTTTCCAGGACATCATTTTAACACTTCACAAATCAGACTTTACAGGCATTCTTCTGTCATAAATCCATTGCAAAGCAAACACAAAAATTCCAAGTTGCATGTAGCCAGGTAAACTGCACAGAAGATCACCACTGAGCAGAGGATTTTTAAACACACGAACCATAAAGCATTTGTGGTGTTTTACGATGGCAACTTTTCTTTTAGGGCCCAATCCAGCCTTCTTTGAAGTCAAATGGAGTCTTTCCATTGACATCAGAGGGTGTGGGATTTGTCTCACGGCAACTTATACCAATGAGAACAATATTTTGCTCTGAAGTCATTACTTTCTGCCATGGGTGTTTTGAAAACAGCCCGTCACCTGACAATACAGCCTCAAGGTACTGACAGTCCCTGTGTTTTCATTATTTAAAAATGAGACTTGGTAACAGGCTCAGCTGTTTAGGGAAGGTAATATTTTTCCTAAGCACGCTTACTATAAAGTAAATTAGCAAAATCTTCTTCTAGCTGTAACTAAAACATAAGGGCACAGCTGCCCTGGAGGAGTACAAGGGCTCCCAATGTAAACTCCACTGATATCATCACCATCAGAAGGTCATAAAATTGATTGATTATAAATACAGTCCTCATTTGTTTACAGCTTGCATTTTTGGGTCCCGGGTAATTAGCACATTAGCAATCTCTCAAAGTGAGCGCTTACAGGTGCCGCTCCAAGATAGCCAAAGCCCAAGAGCTGCAATGGGGGAACCTAATTCCCCTCCACCAATTGCAGGACAGATGCAGCACAAGGAGGGCGCGAATGTCACTTGTGTGAGCATTAAGATACTTGATCACACCTACCCAGAAGCCAAGGGTATAAGAGGGCATTAAAATGACCTGTTAATTTCCTTTAGTGGAAAGGTAGCACCCAAAAAAATGGGATATGTCAGCAATGTGAGGGAGATATCCTCTTGGTGGAGCCTGCAGCTGCACAACTCTGTTGAGATTCTTTTCCCTCCACCCAAGCCAACAAAGGAAGATAAAGATCGCCCTATTTGCGGTAACTGGTACTTAGTTCCTTTGAGTTACACTTAAAATAAACTCCCTTTCGGTTCTCCTGAGGTTGCACTACTGAGCTGTACGCCAGCCACCTTCCCTCGGCCTGCCTTGGCTCCAAGTTCAAGACTACTCTGCACACAGGACACAAAACTTTAAAGTCACGTTTTATTTGTACAGCTGGATGCATCAGGTTTATGTTTATTGTCTAATTAGCCAACTAAACCACTTCTGAAAGGATTTTAATGCTTTACCCCCAGTGAGATCTCTGTAGCGAGTGTGTGTTGAAATGCTAATGGAGGCAAAGAATTACTTTTGTAGGAATTTACAGTATTTTGGATACACCTCATGGGACAAACCTTCAGCTGTGATGGCTTTGATAAAGCGAGTTGGGATAAATGCTTAAAGACTTGGGCAATGGAGAAGCTTCTGACTAGCATTCTCAAAGTGGTTTAAAACTCTACAGCCAACATCCAGATTTTTGTCACTTTCCACAAAAGTTTGTTAAAAATGCCTCCTATGGTTAGAACAAGATTCACCATCTCCTTAACTACTAAAGCATTAATGAATGTAGGGGGTGTGGTGGTGATGGGTCAACAGCTGGACTAGATGATCTTAGGGGCCTTCTCCAACCACAATGATTGCATGCTTCTATGTATGCCCTGACATTCGCATTACTTTACAGATCGACTCTCTCAAAACACTTCTGCAGGCATTACTTGCTGCAGAAGTAATTTAGAAATCTCATACCAACATTTTTTTCAACCGTGAAACATGAAAGGCAGGTGAGCAGTAAGTGAAGTCATTGGCATATCCTGAGAAGCTGCTAGTATCTGCTCCCTAGAAAACAGCTCTTGCTTCACATTTTAGGGAATGTTTCTGCTGCATTAACAGTGTTCTTAAACTAAAGCATTTTGGAAAAGAGCTGTCTTCACTTACGTATTTTTATAAGCCAGTAGAAAAAAAAGGATGGGCCTCTAAACATTACAACATTGGCAATAAATAACATTAATAACCCTTAACTATCTATTTTATTTAATTCCTCTTACCAAGTGCCATGAATGCTAAATGATAACAAATTCTCTCCAAAAACATAAAACATTAATAGAAAGTTTCTCAGTGCTGAGGATGAATTTGACCATTCTGACAGGAGAAGAACTTCTCCACCAAAAACCCTCAGGTCACCTGCTTAATTTTCAGACCTTCACACCTCAACATGCCAAGAGACCCATTCTTAATGCAAGGCAATGACATCCCAGTTGCTTTACTCCTCAGAATGTTTCATTCAGATGAGCAAATTTACCTTATACATTTGCTTGACTCAGCACTGCCTCTATACCTGTCTGCTTATAGAGAACCAGCTCCCAAGCTCAACTCATTTCAAATCTGCATTGAGTTCAAGGATGCACAGTTTCCACTTCATGTCTATCCAAAAGACAGACACAACACGTTTAAAAGCAGCAACATTCTCTACCCCCATGCTAGTGTCGAGTGTTATAACAGTGCCCACTCAGTCTGAAGAACCAACTGTTTCACAGTGTTCCCTCTCTGGGCACGATGCCTCCTTTGAATCTGTCTCACGACCAAACCAGAGAAGACAAGATCAAGCAAATGATTTGGTTTCAAACATTTGAAATTGCTGGGATTTTTTACACCTAAGCCAGTTGCACTGCTAAGTCAATAAACACAACTTCAGTGGAAAATCTGATGTGTTTGATCAGATGGTGTTCCTGCAATGGTGATAATGCATTACCAGCAACATGAGCACAGCTATTTTTCTAGCTGGAGGTGACACTCCCGTAGAAGCAGCTGATAAAGAAGAGGGCAAAAATTGTCAAGATGAAGAGATTTGTGTCTGAAGTTGTCCATATCCCCTTGCTGCACCACTTGTGCTAATGTTTCCCCTCCTTACAAGTTTTGCTTCACATCTGATCTTTGCTAGCACTAAGAGAAATAGGAGATAAGAGATGAAAAAAAACCAAACTGATTTATCTTTGCAGAAAACAGACTGTATCTGCAATTTATCCCAGAATTCTACTGCCTAAACTGAAATGCTTTGCTACCATTCCCCCCCCCATTCGTTTTTTTCCACACTGCTGTCTCGCTGCACTCTTGAGTCTCAGTGATCACTTAATGTAGATTGCCACCTCCCCACTGAAGTCAATGGGGAGAGTTGGTTTAGAGCAGCTAAGGATCTAGTTCCTGACAGCTAGACTTTGGCAAAGAAAGGGCTGAACTGTGTTTTGCAAACAAGCAATCTAGAGAACTTCATTCTTTTTCTCTGTTCATGAACCAACATTGGTTTGGTAAGAGATATTTATTATTCAAGTACTTATTGGACGGCCTGGATCAACAACAGCTCGTTCCAGAAATGGTTCATTTCAATTTCTTGCTGCTCATGGGGTGAGAACTGTCACCTAAATCAGATAAAGCTGATTCTAATACTTGGAAGGATGAGTAACCCTTTTAAAAATAGGAGAACAAAGGCTGATGAAGAACAAATACTCTTGCTCACATGTAAATACAAATACACATATGAAGAACAATAATTTCCCAAACAAGCATGCAAATAAAATCCTGTCCAGAAAACCACAGACAGAGCTACCAAGGACCTCAACAGATTCAGCCTGGAAAGTCCAGCTGCAATAAAAATCATCAGGGGTTGAGGGGATTGTTATAACTGCTCTGATTCACCTTCTGTCCCAGTGGCAGTGGGATTCCAACCTTTAGTTCCTGCACTTCCCCACCTAAATGGAAGAATTAGAGCACCCTCCCTGCAAGGCGGTTAAGGAAGCACTCAGGCATCCCTTTGTAAAATGCAGTGTTCAATTATTCAGTGTTGGCATTTCTTTAAATTTTCCTGCTCAGAACTATTAATCCTGAGGTTCTCAACTACTAGTTCATGATATTTCTTCTGCTGCTGGATTAAAAATCTCTGCTGATACCTTTTTCTGACAGGGAAACTGGAATTAAGTTTGCTCTCTTTTTTTTTTTTAGAGCTTACCACAATCACTTTGCAATTCTTGACCAGCACCTATTTTTAATCTTTGGATAACTGAGAAAATGAGCAAATAAATCAGAATAAAATGTATCAAATAAAGGTCGAACTTCCTGTGAACTTCATAGGGAACATCAGGATGAAAACTACATCCCTAAACCATGCCGTGTGCTGTGCAGGATGTTCTTGCCTTTTTTCAAGTACGTGGGCACAGGCAGAAAAACAAGGGGCTTTACAATGCTCTGCCACATTTACCGCCTTATTAAAATAGCACCTCAGATCCCACAGACTCATTTACTACACCATATTGCTTTTCTGCTTGCACCACTCTCAGGACAGTCTCTTTGGCTTCAGTATCTGAACGGCGAGCCAAACCAAACCGCTTTCAGAACATTTTATGAAAATGTTAATATTGCTTTGTTACATTACCAGGCAGATGTGAAGTCTTTCCCGTTTGCATTTCGACATCGTGGTGTTGGTGTGTCAGTGCATATGGGCACACGGAGCCTTATGGTCCTCCTCATCAGACTGCCCTGCTAGAGTGATGTTATTGCAAACAAGAGTTTCTGCATGCCATCACTGCAACTCTCACCTCATCAAGAGCCAAATGAAGGAAAAGTTCTAAAAGAGGAAACTAGAAGTGCGCTGGAATTAATTTCACTGAAATAAATATTTTTGTAAAATCAGCTGTACAAGCTAAGCAGTTACTACATCATTCAAGAATGAAGATACACGTCTCCAAGCTGCAGGTCGTTTCTGTGGATTTTTCTGAACTATGACACTACATCTTCACCACACTTTCTTTTTGAAAGCAAAGCATAACATAAAGAACTTGTTTTACAGCCTGGGTCAGATATAAAACCTGATGAGCTGTAGGTTAATGCTGAAGTGGAAATCTGAGTTTCAGAATTGGCTTATCAGATGCAAAAACTACATTTATCTCCAGAGAGTCACAGAACTCCCAAAGTGCCCTTTGAATTCCATGGCAGGTATCTCCCCTAAGCTACCAGAAATCCATATGGCTAAGATACCTTCTCACCAGTACATCTGCCCCTGAAGACAACACTTCAGCTGGTATGAATCAGCTTATCTGCACAGATAGCAAAGGGCCACATCTATTTCTAGCACTGGAAAATCTGTCCTGCACAGATTCAGGATGGCAGTGGTGTGTAATACAACATAGATGTCAGGAAGCCATCTGGGAATTCCCCGCTGTGCCCCTCAGCCACGAGGGTTGCCTTCTCTTGGCTTAATTTAGCCAGTTGTGGTCTCCGGAGAGGACGTCCTTCTAAATATATTAGTGACTCACCCCCAGTCAGAACTTACCATTGTAGAGAAAATTTGTTGTTTATGTCTAGGAAAGCCAAAAAAAATTTGCCAAGTGCTTCGTTTGGTAACATCTTATACATTTTAATGCCACAGCTGCTGCCAAGCCACGGGCCCTAATGTCTCCATAATGATGTATGGCAAACTGAATGCATGCCCTTGAACTGTCCGAAGGAGCCACTGCCTCACCATCACTCCTGCAGCCAAACCAGTCCCTTCCCACACAGTCCCACAGCTGGTCACAGGCTGCCATGTGCATCAAGATTCAATGAACACATTCCAGACAAGGCAGCACCAAGATCTTCAGAGGAAAAAAAGTTCAGAAAAACATAGAGGTTACGAGGACTGCAATTCTCAAGCATGTTTTTCCATAGAATCATAGAACAACTTAGGTTGGAAGGGACCTTAAGGATCATCAAGATGTGAAAGTGAAATCATCTATGTAAGGTTCACAACCCAGAGAAAACAGCTTTGCTCCTCAAATTGCCCACAAGAACACTCAGCATCAGCATCAAGGCTTTCCTGTTCCACTGCCCTGCAGGCCCTAACAGGTTTTCATGGTCCTTGGAACAATCTTGTTCTGATAACTTATCAGGACAACCAAAATTGGTGAGGCCCCACCTGGAGCACTGTGTCCAGTTCTGGGCTCCCCAGTACAAAACAGACAGGGATCTCCTGGAAAGAGTCCAGCAGAGGGATACAGAGATGATAAACAGAGGGCTGAGAGAGCTGGGGCTGTTCAGTCTTGAGAAAAGAAGACTCAAAGGGGATTTGATCCATATATATAAATATCTGAGGAGCGGAAGGCAAAGGGATGAGGCCAGACTCTTCTTAGTGTGTGGTGATAGGACGAGGGGAAACAGCCACAAACTGAAGCACAGGAAGTTCTGCACCAATGTGTGGGGGAACTTCTTCACAGAGCAGTGATGGAGCACTGGAGCTGCACAGAGGTGGTGGGGTCTCCTTCTCTGGAGACATCCAAGTCCCACCTGGACACCTAACTGTGCAACCTGGGCTGGGAGCTGCTTTGCAGGGGGTTGGACTCCATGATCTCTAGAGATCCCTTCCAACCCCTAAAATCCTGTGATTCTGTGAAAACTACAGGAAAATAAGCACACACACAGTTCCACAGACTTGCACACGCACCCTTCAGAATTCACTCTGACAGCACACTCAGGTTTCTCACAAGTAATCAGTGTTTCAGTTTTCTATTTTTTCACCACCCGGTTCGGGGTCTACTTTCAAAGTACTTCCTGAAAAAAGCAGCTCCTGACATTACCACCTGGCCATTAATTAGGGATGCAGGTGCCTCCCTAAAGCATCTCACTTGAACATTTTTGCTTCCACGCTCTGAGCTACTGACTTCCTCCTCACTAATCTGCGTAGCACAGAGCTAACACATTCATTGCCCAGCAGTCAAAAGTAGTTTCCAAAAGGAAACTAAAACTTAGAAAACGATTTTCTGGCAAGTGCAATGGATGTATGCCTACCACCAATGCAGGCAAGATTTGTTTCATTTCTTTAGTGGGCAAAACGAGCTCTGGAAGTTCTGATTTTAACACCTGTTAACATCACATTGGCATTTCAGGAATATTTTGGCCAAACGCTACGGAAACATTTGGTCACATCCTTTCAACCCTTAATTTTTTCCTTAAATGTGCTTTTTAATATGTCACAGTTGTTAAATCAGTAACAATAATTCCCTGGAGACTGAGCAACAGCGCTCGGTATGTGAAAAATGAACAATACATTTGCATCAGTAAATCAAGAGGAAATCTTAAATAAACGTTTAATTGAATACAAATAGTCTGAATTTTACTTTAATGAAATTCGACCATTCCGTAGGCTGATTTTAGCAGCAGGATGCCCTAAATAAACTCAGTTAAAACATATGCTGCCCTACACTTTTTCTGTTGTCACGAAGCTACCCAGATTCACTTCTGATGGCATTATGGCTTTTATTCAAACAAGGAAACACACTCATTCTAAAAATGAGCAGCAAAATCCTGGAAACAAATCTTACAGCATATTGGTGCTCTCAGCCTTTTTTTGATGGGGGGGAAAAAAACATGAGATCTGTATAAAGAAAGACTTGTATAAATTCCTGCTAAATCTAGTATGGAATTTGAGCACACTAACATTGGATAAATTGATGCCCTAGGAGCAAGGGGCTGCTCTGGGAAGGGAGGACACAAAGCTGGCATGTTCCCTGGTAAAACTGTCCTCACAGTCTGCAATCAAAGCTTCTGTTCTTGGTGCCTCAATGCTGCATTATATAAATCTTCAGGACTAGTAATTAACAACTTATCTAACCTGTCTTGCAAAGCACTGAGGACCTATCTAGGCCCTGTGAAAATGCTAAAGCTACTGTGAACCTGTGTGTTTGTCAGCCAATGCAAACAGCTTTCAATATGTCAGCATCTCCCTGCAGAACTCAGGGCTGCAGCCCTTCTGATTTTAACAGGGTCTCTCCTTCCGTAACAAAGCACTCAGTGTGTGCTATGGTGGCAGCAGGACCATTCTGAATAGGAAAGGATTTTTTTTTTTTTTTAGGAAAAAGCAAATTAAACAACCCATTTCAGATTCTGGTTGCTGAGGTAGACATCCCATAGTGCTTTTAGCCTTGAGCATTTACTCAGACCTCCTTTTGGCTTCAGTACGAGTGCAAACAGTACAGTTTAACAGATCCATCAGCGCCCTGGGATTCAGAAGTCCAGCCATCAGCTCTGCTGCTAACCATTGCCACCTGCTTTACCTCTCAGCACTCTTGCTCCTCTCCCACTCTGTCTGTCTTGTCTATTTGAACTGAGCTTCTTAATGCAAATACCATCTTCCTGTAAAAGTTTTCAGTGCCCAGCACTGGAGCCTTGATGTCTTTGGGGACTATCAAACACACAGAAAATAAGAACACAGAGACAGTCCTTCCCTGTTGGCTTTATTAATAAATGTGGGTATTCCAGCCATGATGTTTTAGCCTTGTGCTCTCCACTTCTGTTATCTCTAATTAGTTATCTGCTAAAGCTGTTCCCTTCTGAACAGTGTAATCCTTCTCCATCTTCTCAACCAATTGCTCTGTACTGTGTATCAAGACTACATTCAGAGAAATGTTAGTACAGTTGCAAATTCAATCATTCCACACTTGGAGAACACACAGCTCAAGATGGCCCATGCCTTAAGTCCTTCAACTGCAGGCAATGATGTTCATGCCTTTTTTGCTATGACCAGCCCATTTTTTTTCTTCAACTAGCCTTACACATTCCCTGTCAAGGACAGCAGAAGTGGCAGAGGTGGTGAGGAACTCAAATGCGGTGGGATGTCGTGTCTATGACTGTGGTTTGGATAAAAATGAACACATTGTCCAAAGCAGTTGGACTTTTAAGGTCCCTTTCAACTCAACTGATTCTATGCTCTGTCCACTGCTGTCCCACGCTCTGGTTCCCTCAGCACAGCCCTTTCACACTGACCTGCTTTGACAACCACCATCCGCATGGCTATTTTGAGCTCCCCTTTCCACACATGATCCCAATACTCTTCCTTATAACACTGTCTCTGTTTGCCTGGCCAGCAAGTCCCCACTCTGTGTCCTATTTATGTATCTCTTCAGTTCTCTGCGCAGAATCACCATGGCTGTAAAAGACCTCCAAGATCATTCAGTCCAAACATCCACCTACTACCAGTATTTCCCACTAAACATATCCCTNCAAATTAAACAACCCATTTCAGATTCTGGTTGCTGAGGTAGACATCCCATAGTGCTTTTAGCCTTGAGCATTTACTCAGACCTCCTTTTGGCTTCAGTACGAGTGCAAACAGTACAGTTTAACAGATCCATCAGCGCCCTGGGATTCAGAAGTCCAGCCATCAGCTCTGCTGCTAACCATTGCCACCTGCTTTACCTCTCAGCACTCTTGCTCCTCTCCCACTCTGTCTGTCTTGTCTATTTGAACTGAGCTTCTTAATGCAAATACCATCTTCCTGTAAAAGTTTTCAGTGCCCAGCACTGGAGCCTTGATGTCTTTGGGGACTATCAAACACACAGAAAATAAGAACACAGAGACAGTCCTTCCCTGTTGGCTTTATTAATAAATGTGGGTATTCCAGCCATGATGTTTTAGCCTTGTGCTCTCCACTTCTGTTATCTCTAATTAGTTATCTGCTAAAGCTGTTCCCTTCTGAACAGTGTAATCCTTCTCCATCTTCTCAACCAATTGCTCTGTACTGTGTATCAAGACTACATTCAGAGAAATGTTAGTACAGTTGCAAATTCAATCATTCCACACTTGGAGAACACACAGCTCAAGATGGCCCATGCCTTAAGTCCTTCAACTGCAGGCAATGATGTTCATGCCTTTTTTGCTATGACCAGCCCATTTTTTTTCTTCAACTAGCCTTACACATTCCCTGTCAAGGACAGCAGAAGTGGCAGATGTGGTGAGGAACTCAAATGCGGTGGGATGTCGTGTCTATGACTGTGGTTTGGATAAAAATGAACACATTGTCCAAAGCAGTTGGACTTTTAAGGTCCCTTTCAACTCAACTGATTCTATGCTCTGTCCACTGCTGTCCCACGCTCTGGTTCCCTCAGCACAGCCCTTTCACACTGACCTGCTTTGACAACCACCATCCGCATGGCTATTTTGAGCTCCCCTTTCCACACATGATCCCAATACTCTTCCTTATAACACTGTCTCTGTTTGCCTGGCCAGCAAGTCCCCACTCTGTGTCCTATTTATGTATCTCTTCAGTTCTCTGCGCAGAATCACCATGGCTGTAAAAGACCTCCAAGATCATTCAGTCCAAACATCCACCTACTACCAGTATTTCCCACTAAACATATCCCTCAGTACAACACAAATGTTCCTTGAACATCTGCAGGAACAGTGACTCCACCACCTCCCTGGCCAGCCCTTTCCAAGGCCTGACCACTCTCAGGATTATTTCCTCACATCCAACCTGAATCTCCCCAGTGCAACTTGTCCCTGCTTCCTTCTCTGCACTTGGTCTACTACACTTCCCACCTCTGCTCCTGCTCTCATCCTCTCCCCAGCACCACACAGGCTGCTCATGCTGTAGGAAGACCAGGGGCAGGCAAACCCTGCAAGAATTTCAGCTAAACCTTCACTGAGTTCATGCAAATTGAGATTTTTTTCAGTCCTCTGATTTGCCAAGGTACAGGCACATTTTAAAGGGTAGAGCAAAAATATAACATGCCTGGAAGCGAGAGAAATATAATCTGTGAAGGAATGAGGCAAGATAAGCCGCTTGTGTGTCATTCTTCTGAATGAAATTCTTGTACTCAGCCACCAAAAGAGTACCTGCTGCTTCTGGGCAGATATTTTTAAGCACTTGATTCATTAATTGCATTTCACCTGATAAGTTTCTGGGACAGTACCAAAAATAACTGTATTCTCCACTCAGACACATTTCAAATGGTGTAATGTGATGATGGGAGAAGGGAGAACATGCAAGCACGTAACCTTCAAAGCTCAGTTCTCATCAACCTGTACTAAATATCATAGTCTTTCTAGCTGAACCCCTGGAATTTATCAGGAGAGATTCATATGGGAACAAATCCATCTAACATTTGTCCACATCACACCTGTTAGCCGTGCATGTCACAAGCATGGTTTCAACCTACTTCTGTGAGGTACAGTAAAAGGCATTGTGTCCATTACCAAAGCAACATCTGGCATGACTGGATGGATTCCCAATATTGCAGAAACAAAGGGCAGCTAATAGCCTAATCACATTCCACTTAACTTCCTTGGGCAGAATGTCACCAGCACCTTCCCTCTTTTTACCTGTTCCCAAGACTGTGGATCACATCTCTAGAAAATAAAGTTTCAAAAGAAACACAGCTGCAACAGCCCAGCCAGCAGCTATGCAGGTAGCAAATTCCCCCAGGAGCCGGTCAGACAATGCTACTGCTCATTAGGTCTGGGTGGGACAGCAGAAATGGGAACGCACATTTCCCTCCATTCATCAAATTGGAGCAAGAATGAGACTTCAGAAAAAAAAAAAAACAAGCACTTGGCAGAGTCCATGACTGGGGACAAGGCAGGTGAAAGAGACACTCTGATAATTAAAACTGCAAATGAAGGTTAAAGTAAGTTGTTACATAAAGGAGATTCTTTAGTTACAGGAATGTTTGATCCGATTCACAGCTAAGGATGTGCACCTATTTATAACGGAAAATCCTTTAGCTTTGGTATGAATTTATCAAGCCGTCCAGACAAATTGCTCATATCAAACTGTCATTCAGATGTTCAGCCATTGAAAACACAGTTAAAGCATGTCCCTTAATTAGAAATCCCATGGAAATGAAAACAATCCTCTCTGGCATCTAGTTACCCTGGATGGTAAGTTGGACTTATCATCTGGCACGGTCCCCTTCCTGTTTGTGTGGGTGGGCTGAGACAGACGTGGAATTCTGCTCCCCTTCCAAGGGCCCTCGGAGATGTGCAGCCTCCCAGGGCAGGGCTTTGTCTCCTGAAAGTGCCTCGCTGCAAATAGGTCTGGTACACACAGTGAGCTTCTCAGATTAGAGGTGGATGGGATCTGCTCAGTGGGGACCAAGAGGAGCTTAGTGCAATAATTAAATGGATAAATATATTCCAATCTGTTTTGTTTCACTAGACGGGAGACTCTGGGATCAGGATGCATTTGTTTTCCAGAAGATTGTCTACAGTCATCTGCTGGTAAAAACAACACAACTCCACCATGGCCCCTCTCCTAGAGGAAGGAGCAGGTAATTCAGCACCCCTTCCAAGCCTACCCTTTCTACTGCCAGCCTTGAATTATGAAATGCTTTCTTCCTAGCCCCATGTCCCAGCAGCTTGCTATTATTATGCCAGTCTCATTAAAAATTAAATTAGATCTCAAAACCTCACAGTTGTGGAGAACATCCAAAAAGATTGATTCCAAAGGATAAAAAGCAGAAGGTGTATTTTGAGCACTGTGAACAGCTAACCATCAGAAATAACGTATCATATCCCTATGGAAGTTATTCTCATAGAACTATCTAAGCCAAATAGCATAACACTTCCTTCTGGAGACAGCCCAAAACACAAGCTTTGAGCTCTACCAGGAATCACACAGTGAAATTCTTAGCCTCGTATTTTGCCAGTCAGCTTAGAGAAGCACAGCCATTCCTTGGGACCCTACATGCTAACCAATGAGAAGAGAACCCAAAGCGTTCTGGTTGTGTTCTTGGGGTGACAAATTAACGAGCTCTGAATGATGGACATTGGCAGTGGTGATACACTGCATTTCATTTCTTTGTAAACTTTGTTTACAGCCTCTGCTTATGTGAATTGTTGTTCACATTTTAGGAAACAAACTCCCAGATGCCAGACTACTCAACCTAGTGGACACAGGCTGAACTATGCAGCTTTTCACCAAAAGTAAATCTAGCTATTTCCCTCCTTCATCAGAAAGAGTTCTTGAAATGGTTACTAGGCCCAAGCTCATCTGCAAGAAAGCATTATCCCTCAGATTTCCCAGGTTTTAAATGGGTTACAGACCAGATTCATAGAAGATCAGTAAGAATTTCCCCTTATCCCGCAAAAGGACCTGGGGAGACTGAAGAAATGACATCATCTTGTCCCACATGGCCTCCACATAGGCAGGTTCTGAGGAAGACAGAAATGGAATGAGGAGAATCTACTCTGTGCCAGTCTTCCTCTGGGAAACTTACTCGTGCCATGGGACTAGTATAATAACTTTGGTGAGGCTATTGCTCCTTTTCCACCACCTTCCCCCAAGATGTTCCCCTTCACTTGGCTAAGCTTCCCTGGACAAAGGCTGAAGAGAGGAGATCAACTACAAGTAATAAGAAATAAAAGTAGGGTATTAAACAGGATGTTGCTGTAGAGTAATAGGAAGGGTGGAAAGGAATGGGCTCATGTATATTACAGTCCTATAAAAGAGAAAGAATTCTTAAATGAGTATTAAAGAGGGCTCACTCGGTTACAGCATGAGAAAACTAGTTTAATCACCTATTGTGCAGCTGTAGATAATTTTGTGCTGATTTTACAGACATCCCAGCTATCGTGCAACTCTCCATACAATCACTGTGGGTGATGCTCCCCTTCTATCACGGGTACTATTAATGACACCACAGCTTGATGGGAGATTTACCCAAGTAAAGTTAGATGTTTCCTTGAGTAGGACCTGAGGTCATAAAACACCTGATGAATATACATGGTGGGAGGATGAATCTGCTTCCTGACTGCGTGGAAGAGAAACACAGGGTGTGTGAGGATGCATAAACTCATACACATACTTTCCACCCAGACAACCTCAGTGGGATCAGCTCCAACCACCTCAGCAACAAACCTTTAACGTCTCTCTGGTGAGAGATGTCTCCTTGGGAAAGTCATAAAACAGTCACAGATTTGTGTGAGTTCTAGTCCTGGCTGGAGAATGCAAGCTATTTTCTACAGCTTGAGTTTGTTAGTAGTATATTCTCATCCATCTCATCTTAATATATATCTAAGCCACAACTGAATGATCAGAGAACTGACTACTTCCAATGCCCATTGCAAAATCTAACAGGTAAACTGGTTGAGCAACACCTAAAAGACCAGCAAGAAGCTAACTGGTAAGTTTTCCTTAAGCAGTTATCTTGTTAAATAGCTTCAACAAGTTGCCAGTTAAACCCTAAACAAGCCTAAAAGCATTGTGAAAACAGCTTCAACTTCCCACAACACATGACGTGTGGGACTGTATAGCCTGAGAGGGACAACTCCTGAGCAAGCCTAAAAACAGCAGAAGTCTGACTTAATCAAAAAGATCTTGACTCACTCAAAAGAGTACCCCCATTTGACCAACAGTTCATCCCCTTAGAAATATAACTTCAGGTAATCCATATTTCCAAATCACCTAGAATAGGTTCATCAGCACTGAGTGTGACTGCATACTCTTTCTACTCCTGCATCGCTTTCTGCTGCTGCTGACTAGCAAGATGTTAATTATCACTGACAAACAAAAAGCAATCAGATGCTGGCAATGGCTCAGCATTGCAGTAATACCTGCAATGTTCACTGCCTCCAATGCCCAACAAGAGCAGCAGCACGGCAGTGTGATACAGCAGCTGCTGTCCCCAGAGCTCAGTGTGTGTGAGCAGAGGAAGACCAGCCCTGTCCCCGGGGTACTGATGGGAAGTTGCAAGAGGAATCGCTGAAGTCACTGCTTCTGATGTGGGAATCTACTGTAAACGTGCTCCTTTGCAAATGTGAAGTCCTCCAGAAGAAAGGAAATTCTGCAACTTAGGAAAAAATGCCAAGAGACCTCAGGTATAGTACGTCTGCTTCCTTGTGACCATAGGGAAGACAGTTCCAGGCTTGTCTGAAATTGTCCATGTGAGCTGATGCATGTGTTAACCCTAAACCACTGGCTGGCTGAGCCTCTCGTGGTGACCTGGAATAACAGTGGAAGCCATTTTGACTCCGTGATTTTCATTGATTTTCTTTTCTTGTATGGCTTGCTCTGATGGCTTCCCACAGACAGCCAGGATTCTGCTAACCTGCAGACACAGAGCTGTAGCTACAGCTTCCTACTGGTCTCCTAAGGATTACCAAAAACAAACCAAAAAAACCTAAGACTCAGCAGCAGGTATCACTGCAGTATTTCCATATACTTAGTCATAGCCCAGTACTCCTGGTTATCATTACCCTTGGTTTATATGACTTCTGTTGAGAAAAGTCAACATTTATCATATGCATGAGATTTCAGCCCCTATGTGTTAGAAGGGCCCCAATTGTGACAGTTCTGCAGAAGATAGGTTCCATGACACTGCAATGTGCTGCAACCACAGAAGAAACAGAACTTGTTTTACATCAGCATGAAAAAATTGTTTTGTAAATAATGAAATGCAAGTTTTCACAGCTTTTTTGATGCAATTCTGAAAGACGTGGACTTTCATTACTCCAGGTCTCATCGGTGCATCCCTGTGTCTTAGGGAAGGCATGGAGACATACACCTAAATTTTATCACTGCCATTATACTGAAGCATGAACATAAACACAAATCAAGAAAGTAAAGTCAATCATAGAAATCATGGGATATGCCTCCAGTGATTAGTGAAGTGTTTGAACATCCTACGAGGCAAGAAAAAATGTACAGGAAATTAGTTTGTATATTCCCAATAAGCACACTATAAAAGATTCAACAGATCTTTCTACTCCACCGTGACTTGAATAAAATACATTCCTACCCCATGCATATGGAAACATCAACAGCATAACTAAACATTCCTGCTTCCATTTGAAGCCTTAAAATTCTCACCTATGCGCTGGTGCTACTAATAATGGCTAATTAATAACAACTACCTAATTGCATGTAGAATTCCCCATTAAGTCTCCTATCATAAGTCACACTTTCCTAATTCCACACTCACAAAAATAATAATAAAATAAATAAGCAGAAGAAAACCTCCTAACATCAAGCATGGCAATAGCTATCTACAGATCCCTAGCAAAGGTCCTCCAGCATCAAGGTTTTGTTTGTCCAACATGACATAGGTATAATAGCAACAGGACCAACACAATCAAGTAGCTGCTAGAAAAGAAGGGAAAAGAGTACTCACTCATCTCCAAGAATCAAGGCTCACAAGAGAAAACCAAACAGAGGAAGGATCTCCAACAAGAGGTCCTCCCTCAGTGGCAGTCAGCCTTTAAATGGGGTCTAAGAGGAGCTGAGCCTGGCTCCATCCATTACCTTCACCTGTGCTCCCAGAGCTCACTGGGTCTTCCCTTAAGGTGCTCAGTCAGAGGTTCAGGCTGTGACTCAGCAGTTGCCATACACACAGGTAAAATCATAAGCACCTCTCCTCTTTCCTTCACTCCTACAGTAACAAGCAGCTGCAGTTTGTAGGATGATGGTGGTGACGGATTGACAGTTGGACTTGATGATTTTAGTGGTCTTTCCCAACTTTGATTCTATGAATGATCAGATGACTGTAATCAACATACATTAAAAACTTTGCTGAATCGGGAACTGCAGCACCCTTAGACAAACTCTGACACCTGTACAGGTGGAAAAGGGAAGAGGCTGCAAAGCTGGATTAATATTAAAAGCTCCATCTCAGCTTTCCCATTGCAAGTCAGAACTCAACAGCAAAAACGGAGGCATGACCCAGCCCACCTGCTCTACTCAACAAGATCAGGCTGTGGCTAGATGGGAAGCTCACTACATGTGTGTGGTCAGGCTTGCAAATATAATACTACAGTAAGACTATAAAAGATATATTGAACTCAGTTTTTCCAGGGCTGATGTAACTGGGTGTAGGCACTACCAGGTTCATGACAAGCTGAATGTAACGGGGGTTGAAATAAAACATTTGCATAAAAAATTTAACTCCTAGAATTTACTAGCAGCAGGGAGATAATGGTGTAACGGGCTGATGAAGAGTCATTACGAGATCATATTCATATTAATCTGAAGCTTGTAGGCATTGTTTCTTGGAGGAAGTACTCATTGTGTGTAGTACAGTAAAAACTGTGTTTTAAAACAAAGAGATGAAATAGTTGCTTTAACACAGCAATAGTGTCGTCATTGTAAATCTGTCGTGCCACATATTTTATTGCATTTTCATAGCAGAAGAGGGAATTTACGATGTGATGCTACAAGTCCAGCCAGCCTTCTTCTGTCAGTGGGGTACCTCTCTTAACTCACATCTAAAATATTTGCTGATACTGAAACGTTACTGTGAGATACAAAAATAACCTTTTACAACACAAGAGAACATTATATTCATCTAGAATAAAGCAAAAAGAAGAAAAACAAATAGCTTGAGCATCTGTTTGCAAAGCATGGACACTGCTCTTCAAATACTTCTTCTATTCCATGGAAAGTGTACAGAGAGAATTACCATTGACTTTTGCAGATGAAGTAGTAAAATAAAGATACTATGTCTACTGTTACCAAATAAAAGCAAGATACATCATGTTTATCACTTCTTTTCGAGATAAGAGCTACCCAACGTAGAAACAGACATGGGTTTAACCTCCTTTAGCCAAATATCAATACTGATGGTGTCAGGACATTGTACTTGTTCTTTACAGATTGTACTAAGCAGCAACTAGTCCCACACAATCAAAGACTTATATANAATTCCCCATTAAGTCTCCTATCATAAGTCACACTTTCCTAATTCCACACTCACAAAAATAATAATAAAATAAATAAGCAGAAGAAAACCTCCTAACATCAAGCATGGCAATAGCTATCTACAGATCCCTAGCAAAGGTCCTCCAGCATCAAGGTTTTGTTTGTCCAACATGACATAGGTATAATAGCAACAGGACCAACACAATCAAGTAGCTGCTAGAAAAGAAGGGAAAAGAGTACTCACTCATCTCCAAGAATCAAGGCTCACAAGAGAAAACCAAACAGAGGAAGGATCTCCAACAAGAGGTCCTCCCTCAGTGGCAGTCAGCCTTTAAATGGGGTCTAAGAGGAGCTGAGCCTGGCTCCATCCATTACCTTCACCTGTGCTCCCAGAGCTCACTGGGTCTTCCCTTAAGGTGCTCAGTCAGAGGTTCAGGCTGTGACTCAGCAGTTGCCATACACACAGGTAAAATCATAAGCACCTCTCCTCTTTCCTTCACTCCTACAGTAACAAGCAGCTGCAGTTTGTAGGATGATGGTGGTGACGGATTGACAGTTGGACTTGATGATTTTAGTGGTCTTTCCCAACTTTGATTCTATGAATGATCAGATGACTGTAATCAACATACATTAAAAACTTTGCTGAATCGGGAACTGCAGCACCCTTAGACAAACTCTGACACCTGTACAGGTGGAAAAGGGAAGAGGCTGCAAAGCTGGATTAATATTAAAAGCTCCATCTCAGCTTTCCCATTGCAAGTCAGAACTCAACAGCAAAAACGGAGGCATGACCCAGCCCACCTGCTCTACTCAACAAGATCAGGCTGTGGCTAGATGGGAAGCTCACTACATGTGTGTGGTCAGGCTTGCAAATATAATACTACAGTAAGACTATAAAAGATATATTGAACTCAGTTTTTCCAGGGCTGATGTAACTGGGTGTAGGCACTACCAGGTTCATGACAAGCTGAATGTAACGGGGGTTGAAATAAAACATTTGCATAAAAAATTTAACTCCTAGAATTTACTAGCAGCAGGGAGATAATGGTGTAACGGGCTGATGAAGAGTCATTACGAGATCATATTCATATTAATCTGAAGCTTGTAGGCATTGTTTCTTGGAGGAAGTACTCATTGTGTGTAGTACAGTAAAAACTGTGTTTTAAAACAAAGAGATGAAATAGTTGCTTTAACACAGCAATAGTGTCGTCATTGTAAATCTGTCGTGCCACATATTTTATTGCATTTTCATAGCAGAAGAGGGAATTTACGATGTGATGCTACAAGTCCAGCCAGCCTTCTTCTGTCAGTGGGGTACCTCTCTTAACTCACATCTAAAATATTTGCTGATACTGAAACGTTACTGTGAGATACAAAAATAACCTTTTACAACACAAGAGAACATTATATTCATCTAGAATAAAGCAAAAAGAAGAAAAACAAATAGCTTGAGCATCTGTTTGCAAAGCATGGACACTGCTCTTCAAATACTTCTTCTATTCCATGGAAAGTGTACAGAGAGAATTACCATTGACTTTTGCAGATGAAGTAGTAAAATAAAGATACTATGTCTACTGTTACCAAATAAAAGCAAGATACATCATGTTTATCACTTCTTTTCGAGATAAGAGCTACCCAACGTAGAAACAGACATGGGTTTAACCTCCTTTAGCCAAATATCAATACTGATGGTGTCAGGACATTGTACTTGTTCTTTACAGATTGTACTAAGCAGCAACTAGTCCCACACAATCAAAGACTTATATACTTTCATTTGGGGGACCATTTACAGTAGATTTCATAAACTTATAGAATCATTCAGGTTGGAAAAAATCTCCAAGATTCCCAAGCCCAAGCCCAACCCACCCCACTGTGCCCACTGACCATATCCAGCACCACATCTCCACAGTTCTTGAACACCTCCAGGGACAGTGACCCCCCACTTCCTGCCTGTATCAATGCATCACTGCTTTCTGAGTAGAAAAGCTTCCTAATATCCAACTGGAACCTCCTCCAGTGCAGTTCAAATGTGCTTACCTAAATAGAATTGGTTCTTAGGCATTGCCAGGACCAGATCCATTCTGAACAGGAGCTAAATATTCTTGATAATTAATAACTCAACATTAAGTATAATATAATATTTGGAAAAAATTCTTCTCTGAAAGGGAAGCACTGGAATGTGCTGTCCAGAAAAGTGATTGAGTCATCATCCCTGAAGATGTTCAAGAAATACTTAGATGTTGTACTAATGGACATGGCTTAGTGGGGAAAACATTGGTGGTAGGTAGATGGTTGGACTGGATGATCTTGGAGGTCTTTCAACCTTGGTGACTCTATGGATCTACAAATTAGAAAAAAATGTATGTGTGACACTGTAAATTCAATTTGATCCAATTATTTGACAGGTTTCTGTTCACCTTAGTAGATACAAGCAAATCTTCCAGGCACAATGAGGAACTTGGTGCATAGCTTATGAACAAGACAACAGCAACAGAAAGAGGGTTGGTTTAAATCAAGATGGAAATAATCAGATGAAGAACTTCAAAAGCATTCACAGGGAAGAACATTCCACCAAGACAAAGTCATCTATCCTTACTTTCCCAAGAGCAGCACGATCAAAGCTGATTATGGGATTTCAAACCCTGAATGTTTCTTTGTATTGCCCAAGCAGAGAGTGAAAATGCTTCACGATACTAAAAAGACAGAAGGAAGATCCTCAAATGTTACAAAGCAGGATTTAATGCTTTTAAAAAGACCCGTGCCTACAATCCACCCTTGTGATGATGTGAGACGTAGGCCATAGGAGATATGGTTAGCTATGTAGTTTTAGGTAATGCACCAGTAGAGTACTAAACAACAACATATGCACTGCATCTGTAATGAGATTGGACTTTTAACCTTCTGAAGCAGTGGGAAACAATAGGGCTTTTAAAAATACCAGCTCAGAGGTAAGGAGAGGGTCAGCCTTGCACAATTTATATTTATAAAGTTGCATAGTTGAGTTTCACTTTGAATTATAAGTTATTTGAAAAAGTAAGAGGAAATCAGGGGAGGAGGGAGAAAAATAATGTTGGCATAGAGGAAAGAACTAGGAGACTACAGAAGAGATGGCAGAGGAGGAGTACACAGCCTCTCAAAAAGCACACAGGGAATTACACTCCTTGGGGGCTAACTCTTCTCCTGCCTTGTGCTGAGGACAGGGGAGATGCTCTCTCCAGTTCAATCCAGCACACCCCTGAGATCAGCAGGCCTAGGTGAGAGCTGCAGGTTTGCCCACAAATGACTAGAGGCCATTTTACTATGTGTCCCACACCGAGCAGGTTCCAACAGAAGCAAAACAAATAAAAGAACAACTAAAGACAAAAAAAAAAAAAAAAAACAAAAAAAAAAAAAAAAAAAAAAAAAAAAGGAGGATTCAAAATTGCCAAATTTTGACACCATTTTTGGTAGAATCATGGGACTAGACAGGATCACAATGAACCCAGATCTCTGCGATCTCAGCCAAACACACAGCACTGTTTCAGGAGGACACAAAGGACATTCCCTTCACGCATTATCCGAAATTACAGGCCAATGGACATCATTACTCAGTACCATCCTGAACTGACTACAATTCTCTGGGAAAAGACCAACTCTGAGCTGCCCCAGTAGAGCACAGGAGATCGACAGAGCCTCACCAATGCAGCCATGGGAACGTGTTATGTCAAAGAACATAGGAAAGAGATAATGTAGTCCCAGTTCACAGGGATGACAGAAAGAAACTTCAAGCTTCCTTTCAGGGAAATGGAAGGAGCTAAGAGAAGGACAGCTTCTCCAAGAGCTCCGTTATATCACCAGCAGTACGACCTGCACAGCCCTGCTGTTCTACAACCCCATGTTGCCCTGCCAGCCACAGACCTGCAGATTTTAGACACTGGGGATAGGGTTCAGGTAAAGGCCCTTTCTTGGGCCTGAACTTTAAGTACACTTTTCTGTTTTTCCAGCTCTGTGGCAGCAGTCTGCCTCCAGCAATCCGCCCAGGCATTATCCGTGTCACTGCTGCGGCACTCAGAAGCTGGCACCTCCTGTTCACCAGGCTGAGCAGCACTGCAAGCAGCCAAGCACTATAGTCCTTCACCAAGCAAAACAACTCGAGGAGGATTTGGCAGGAGAAGGAGCAGCAGAATCTGACCCAAGTCAAATGCAACTCTCCAAGAAATTCCTTTTCACTTGTAAGTGACATACAGACTTGGCCTGCCTTCCTGTGACTTACCAGCACCATCCTGCAAGGCAGCATTAGAAAGGAGCCTGTCTCACCCAGGGATGTTTTTCAACAATACTTCATGTCCTCTTTTACTGTCTTCTTTTTAAGCCACTTCCAAGCTCCATTCCCTCTGCTCCCTTCTCAGATCAGACTAATAAGAACATCACCTCAGGGAAAAGACTTGTACACAGACAGACTTCCTCTTCAGAGGATCAAACAGACCAGACTGTTCCTTTTCAAGTTTTATTAATCCTGGTTCATAATTTCCACCACATCATTAGTCATTTCCTATTATTGAATAGCTGGTAGCAGCACTGAATGGTAAATAGCAAGATAACTGTGCCACCTGCAATTTCTTGGCTGGTACCTACCCACAACCACATCTGGGTAAAAGACAAAGAGGTAAAATTAAAAGCCCAGCCATGTTGACTTTTTTGATCTGTGGCTCATTTCTTTTATTCACATCATCTGCTCAGCTGGCTACATAAGCTGCTGCAGACCTTGTTTAAAAACAGCTCCAGAAGATTAACACTAAAACCAGCAGTTTGGAAATGTGGTGATTTTCACTGGAAGGCCCGTTCTGGGGCATGCAGGGTCTGAGGCGATCTTGCTGGTTATCAGCCCTTGTTATTTATTTGGTTTCCTAAGTTTTTCCTACTTTGTCAACATCCTTTAGGTAATTTTGCCACTAAAAATGGGCAGAAAATTCAAATGCCTTGAAGCAATCTGTTTCCTATTGAGTTTTTCCTGCCCTCACCAGTGAAACTTATTTTTCTAATAATATCCTTTTTTCCTTCTACCATCCAGCTCAGGAGACTAATTGGGAAAGAGCACCACAGCCTTTTCAGTTTCAGTGTAATATCCCAGGAGTTGGAATCGATGATCCTTATGGGTCCCTCCCAACATGGGATATTCTATGATCTACATAGCTGCAGTGTCCGTTTGGACCCCCTTCTCTCTTTCCAGAAGGGACCCCACACACAAGTCTGGGTCAGAGTTTCTGTGTGGTTCACTGTTTGGTAAAGCAGGACAGACCTCCATGTCAACAGTCTGAGTCAGAAGCATGTGGCTGCAATGACCATGGGACAGCTGTTAGAACAGGGAGAGCTGATTTCCACCCCAGCCGTGGAACTTCTCATTCTTTCTTTCCCATTATCTCAGTAAATTTTTTAGCCACCCTTTTTCTGGCCTGTTGTTTCCCCACAAGCTCTGCAGGACAGCCTCACCCTGGCCCCACACCAAGTTCGCCGAAGACAATGAGTCCTTCCACTATCTCCAGGGCAGGCAATGGAGTCTCCAATTCCCAGGACTCCGAAAGGATTTCCTCCTTTTCACTTGTCCTCACAAATGCAGCCTGGTACATGAAGCACAATCACTCGTGCGTTCCTAGCAGGAAGGAATGGCTTTGGGTTTATGGCAGAGCAGGTTTCTGCCGCAGACTTCCTGCATGACCTTAGGGAAGAAGTCACCTGCCATCAGACTTTCTCAGTGCTTGTTTCAATTCATGCCCGTTCTTCTGAACACAAATGCTGTTTATTAGAGGTCATCTGAGTCCTAGGTGAAAAGAGGTAATTAAACTCCTGATGACTAATGTGTTTAACACATTAACATGTGTTTGCTCTCACAGGGGNCCGTTCTAGGGCATGCAGGGTCTGAGGCGATCTTGCTGGTTATCAGCCCTTGTTATTTATTTGGTTTCCTAAGTTTTTCCTACTTTGTCAACATCCTTTAGGTAATTTTGCCACTAAAAATGGGCAGAAAATTCAAATGCCTTGAAGCAATCTGTTTCCTATTGAGTTTTTCCTGCCCTCACCAGTGAAACTTATTTTTCTAATAATATCCTTTTTTCCTTCTACCATCCAGCTCAGGAGACTAATTGGGAAAGAGCACCACAGCCTTTTCAGTTTCAGTGTAATATCCCAGGAGTTGGAATCGATGATCCTTATGGGTCCCTCCCAACATGGGATATTCTATGATCTACATAGCTGCAGTGTCCGTTTGGACCCCCTTCTCTCTTTCCAGAAGGGACCCCACACACAAGTCTGGGTCAGAGTTTCTGTGTGGTTCACTGTTTGGTAAAGCAGGACAGACCTCCATGTCAACAGTCTGAGTCAGAAGCATGTGGCTGCAATGACCATGGGACAGCTGTTAGAACAGGGAGAGCTGATTTCCACCCCAGCCGTGGAACTTCTCATTCTTTCTTTCCCATTATCTCAGTAAATTTTTTAGCCACCCTTTTTCTGGCCTGTTGTTTCCCCACAAGCTCTGCAGGACAGCCTCACCCTGGCCCCACACCAAGTTCGCCGAAGACAATGAGTCCTTCCACTATCTCCAGGGCAGGCAATGGAGTCTCCAATTCCCAGGACTCCGAAAGGATTTCCTCCTTTTCACTTGTCCTCACAAATGCAGCCTGGTACATGAAGCACAATCACTCGTGCGTTCCTAGCAGGAAGGAATGGCTTTGGGTTTATGGCAGAGCAGGTTTCTGCCGCAGACTTCCTGCATGACCTTAGGGAAGAAGTCACCTGCCATCAGACTTTCTCAGTGCTTGTTTCAATTCATGCCCGTTCTTCTGAACACAAATGCTGTTTATTAGAGGTCATCTGAGTCCTAGGTGAAAAGAGGTAATTAAACTCCTGATGACTAATGTGTTTAACACATTAACATGTGTTTGCTCTCACAGGGGCTTTGTGAAAACGTGATCTGCCAACTTCGTGTGCCACTGCTGGCACTCAGTGCTTCAATCTGCCAAGAAGAGGTGGCAGGAGCTGGCAACACCTGAGTGCATCTGTCCTAGTTTACAGTGGCCCAGTGGGACAGCCAGCTCTGTGCCCCAGGACTTGTGCTGTCTTTATCCATAGGACAAGAGAATTGTCCTTTGTAATCCAAGATGTCCACACAGAATCAAAAAAACATACAATCCCCTACAATCCCCAAGGTTGGAAAAGACCTACAAGATCATCCAGTCCAAGTGTCCACCTACCACCAATAGTTCTCCCTAAAACTCAACATAACATCTCAATGTTCCTGAACACCTCCAGGGTCAGTGACTCCATCACCTCCCTGTGCAGCTCATTCCAGTGCCTGACCACTCTTTTGGAGAAGTATTTCCTAGCATCCAGTCTAAATCCCTCTGGTGCGACTTGAAGCCATTCCCTCTAGGCTTGTTCCTTTATACTCATTTATGTTTTTATATCCAATATTTTCCTAAATACATATAAGCATATGCTTTTAACATACACCCATTTATATATTAGGTAAAACACATCTCTTTTTTAAAAAAGAACAGAAGCGAACTTCCCACAACCACCTTTCACTTCCCTTGTCTGCTTATGTGAACGGTCCATAACTATCCATTCCCTTTCCTCCTGTAATACACAGAGCACAGGAACTGCTCAGGTCGTGTCTACCCAACTCCCAAATTCCACATGAGCTTTTTGCACCCCTGTCTCCCCCATGGTGCAGGCAGATACAGGCTTATTCAGCTCTTGAGAAGGAAATGGAGAGGACAACATCACCACAGGTCAACATTCCATGGCGTGATATTTCAAAGCACTTTGAATTTTACAGCATTTTCCACCGACGCAGTTTGAAGTACACTCAGATAGAGCTCAGATGAATACCACTAGAACACATGCCCTCAGGGCTTCCAGCTGAAAGGCAGGTGAATGCCTCTCACCTCACACAGGCCCACTGCAGCAGCATCAGGAATGCATCTCAGTGCCTGAACCCCAGGAGAACTTCCTTTCTCCCCCCGCCGTGTCTCACCCAGTCTCCCATGCCCACCCTCAGCAATGGTAGAAGCTGCTTTCCCCAGCCACCCCTCTCAACTCTCCATTTCTTCTGCTCTTCCAAGGGAGCCTAGAGCTGTGATGTTCACTGAGGATCCTTCAATAAGCCAAGGGGGATGAACCAGGCAACAGAGCCAACGGGGAGTCCCCAAATTCCTTAGCTGTTACAACAGACTTTCCACTGCTACCCAGGCAAGCAACTTAACCCCCTACCCTCCTTCTAGTGAGCGTGAGCTAATCCTGCACAATAAAATCTTCCTCCCTTTGAGGAGTGCAAAAAGCTCTAATTAGCGTTCCTAAAGTATCTTCAGACCTCAGACCATAAAAGTGTAAATGGCTCATCTTCCGAATAATAGCAATAAAATCCTGGAATCAGTAACTTGACCGTAATTGCTACATGGGTATAATAAATTGCTTTTGCCATCTCAAAATGAATTGTCATGAATCAGGGCCTTTGTTCTCACAGTCAGCGAGTTATTTTTTGCCCTTCTGATGGAATTCCTGCAATAACAATGGGGGAAGCATGTAATGGAGAGTGACGGGCATCTTTATAAACAATGTTGGTCACGTGAGCCATATATCAGGGAAATTGATTGCTGGTACAGTAACATCTCAACAGCTTAACGAAGATGGGGAAAGCCTGTTGATCTTGTTACTCTGTATAGAGGTAAAGTTTTTATTTTAAGCTCCTATAATCCTAAGAGTTAGCCAAAAGGAAGGAATCATTTCCAGTCATATTTTTCAAATGGGAAACGAGGGCAGTGAGCAACTGGTCAGAACGGAGGAGTCTGAGAGAGGACTGGGAACTGAGCTCAGCTCAGGGCTCTATCTACAAGCTTCCCCTTTTCTTTTGGTTCCCAAGGAAAACCCTGCCTTTGCCAGGATCCCAGTCACAAAGCCGCTGTGTAACTCCCTTGTGACAGCAAGCACTGCTGAACTCCTGTGCACAGCAACAGGAGTCCAGGGTTTGAACCCCACTGCGTTCTTCAGCGGGATCAAACCCTGACATCCCAGGTTTGAAAGCCCTGCATTTCACGTTCCTTCACCAATGGGAACAGCACGTCTTAACTCAAGAGAGGGTGAGGCCGTAGCTCTTGATAACGAACAGGGAGGAGGGAATGGTTTGTCATGGAACCTAATTATTTAGCAGCGTGCTGAAAAGTTGCCTGGCAGAGTCTGCCCTTGCAGACAGCACTTTCTCCCCTAATAGTGATCCTGATAGCAGGACTTTTATCAGCAGGGCAGCACAGCACTCTGCTTGGACCCCAGTGATCAAGTGGCCTTCACAGCTGCCACCACTTCCTATTAAAAGGCTACAAGGGGCCTGTGAGATTAAGGAAGGATAAAAACAAGTGCTTATCATTTGGGAAGTAATGTCACTGGTTATCTAAAGCAACGCAATTATATCGCAAGCTTTATCTGTGAGTGGCTTTTTCCTTCCAGGGGGTAGGAATAGAAAAACTTTTCACTTCATAATGAGTCCTATTGAAACTCCATTTTGCCCTTGGCAAAAGGCCATTATCCAGCAGAAACATGTAATCATCCTAAAAATGCATAATGGCACGGAAAACGGACCAGTAGTTTCTTGAAATATTGTTTGTAAAAGGCCTAATTTATAATGGGGATTGTTTGTATTAGGGCCTTTTGGCATGTATGGTTAACAAGAACTTGCTGTTCTGCTGCCAGTTCGTCTAATCAAGAGGGCCTTGTGTAGGCCTCCCTCGATATGTCCATGGAAACAATGGGAGCTTTTTCCATGAACTGCCCCATCATGACAGAGCATCCCAGTGCTTAATCTGCTGTTGTTCCTATCGATGGACACCGCTCCTGTCAGTGTGCCACACTGAGACATAAACATCATCAGATTCAGTGCACTGCTGTCTATCTGGAGAAATATTAGGAATGAGCTGGCAGCACCATTAATTGAGGTCAATCATGCAACTGTTGGCTCTTTGTAGTGATGCCATGGTGCAACCAATGCCCTCCCTCCGGAAAAACACCAGTTTGCACACATGCTATGAATGAAAGCTCTGGCTCTGTAGAGAGCTGGATCATGTGCAAGAGTACAATTCGCTTGCATTTTGTATCCACAAAGGGGCCCCACTGTATCTGATGATACTCTTATCATAAATGCTAACAAATACATAGGCTTACTAGGCATCTTGGCCCGTGGCAAACTGAAAGCGTTCTGGTTTATAACCTCTGCAGGCACTCAATATACCTTCAGTAATCCCTCCAAGCATCTTCCTTTATGCTGGGAAAAGTTCCACCAGCTGCTCCTGGCAGATCCAGTGCTCAGCCCACGTACCACTCACAGGAGCTTCCCTCCAAAGCAGAGCTAAAGCTACACCACACATGTTCCTGAGCCTCCTATAGATCCTGGATTTGGAAAGCAGGGTGCCATGCAGGGGAAGAATATGTGCTGGAGAGCAAGCATGAGAGACTGCTTTAGAGCAGGGCACAAGCTGATACCTCCCCCACCAGTGAGCTACAGAGCACGCTGCAGAGGGATAAGAGGAACCATGGGTTTCAAGACTTCTAGTGGCAAGTTCCAGACCTGAAAAGTTGCACCTTGTGACACAAACCAGTCATTTGCTGTAGGTTTGTGCCTCGAGGCCTCTGGCACAGATGATGCCCATTGAGCCTGGCACTGTATGTGCTTTTATTTCAAGACAGTCCTTGCTACCGAGAGCTTAGAATTGACACAGAATGGTATTTTTAACAAAAGTACAATAATTGCCACAAGAAATATGAAAACAAAGCTATAATTTGGACATCTTGACAGTATATGAAGGCCCTCTGTAGAGGAAAATAATTCAAAGCATTTTTGTCTGTTGGATATTTTTGCTGAATCCATGGGTATCTCCCTAATGTATAGGGAAAGAAGAACCCTTCTTTATTTGCTCCAAAGCTGTGTTTGTACAGTAACTTCTGAAGAAGGAGCTTCTTCCTTCCATAACCAAATAAAATGATCCCTTAGGTTATTTATAGTCCTCACGGCCCAAAGACATCACTTGGCTCTCTACCACAAGCCCAGCCGTGTGTTACTATATTAAAAAATGCGAAAATGTAATTACGGGGTACTGAAGCCAGTGTCTGCAGACAAAACCTGCCAGAAGTGAAGAGACAGGAAACATGGGCCCTGCGGAGCCACGCGGGGCCTTCCCTGCCTCCGTCCTCACTGGGACTGAGAGGGGAGAAATGGGGGCTGGCTTCATAGGATAGCTGACTCACATCTTTCAGCAGAAACTGGTTTGCTGCAAACTGCAAGTGCGATTGTGACCCTTTGCAATTAAAAACAAAAAAAAATCCTTCCCTGACAATCCAGAGCGTGACACTGTTTACGCTTGGTCACACTGAAGACACCCAATCTTGATATGGAGAGAAGAGCCTGCATTATTCTCCCTCTGCATCACAGCACTCTTCCACAATGGAGGGCTGATGTCACCAGGTCAAAACGTTTATCTTCATGCCATTGACTGCCCAGCTTTCATGTATCTGCCACTTCTAGACTGCAGGTCTGTTCTCTCCACAGAATCGCAGAATCATTCAGGTTGGAAAAGACCCCTGAGATCCCCATGTCCAAACCCAGCCCATCCCACTGTGCCCAATGCCCATGTCCCTCAGTGCCACATCTCCACAGCTCTGGAACACCTCCAGGAATGGTGACCCCACCGCTCCCTGTGCAGCTGTGCCAACGCATGACCACTCTTACAGAAAATAAATGTTTCCTCAAACCCAACCTGACCCTCCCCTGTCACAACTTGAAGCCATCATCTCTCATCCTGTTGCTGTTACCTGGGAGCAGAGACCAACCCCCACCTCGCTACAACCTCCTCTCAGGGAGCTGGAGAGAGTGGTGAGGTTTCCCCTGACACCTTATTACTGCCCTTGAGCTGGCAGCTATCATCCACCTCAGGGTGGCAGAATGAAAACCAGCTCCACTTTAGCCAGCTGGCTCCTATCAGGCTGCAAGCCCCAAGCATCCCCATGCGGGCACATGGCAGAGTGGGGCTAAACAGAGCCAAAAGCAAGCACAACTCCACATTCTCCGAGACCCCAGGAGGGCAGCACAAGTAGCTGCTGGAGAGAGAAGGTATGAAGAAAGAAAAAGCACTTTTCCTCAGGGCGCGTGAGCTCTGACAGGAAACTTCACAGAAACTCTGGGGGAGGGATAAGTCATCGGGATGATGAATCGCCCACTGCCCTACAGGGTCTTTTCCAATCCAACTGTCTTTAGGAGGGTTCCGTCTGAGCTGAGCACAAAATCCTCTTCAAAATATACACAAGTCTCAGGGTAAAGACGCCAGGCACACAATGCAGAGCTAGGATTGGTATTAATAGAATGCAGATAGCAAATTGTTCACCTGCTCCTTCTTTCCAATGTCAGCCTGCTGTTTTAGCAGTCTATCAGTTTGTCCCTTGCCACTGGCCATTCATTGACAAAAAGCTGAGTATCTGCTGACAGAAGGAAATGCAAGAGGCAGGAGTGGTTGGCCCAGCCCAGCACGGCCAAGTGAGCCGCAGGGGGACTGAGCAGTGAAGACTTGCCCATTTTCAGCTCAAAATGACCAAGCCTTCTGTAACGTCCTGACAAAGCCAGGAACCCCTCTTCAACGCTTGCCCCATAAACTTCCTGCCAAGCTCTTTTGCTTTGTCAGTTTGCAATAAAATTGCACATTTCAACATACTGCACAGTTTGATTCTGCAGCTAATACAATGACGATCTTTCAAACGGAAGATTAAGCATCAGGGTGCTCCCTGTATTCTCACACCATTCACATCTAAACTCGTGTTTTGCCCATTCATGCTTCTTGCTTTAAGCTCTCAGAATCCATCCACGTAGCTTGGTTCACCCAGTGTCCCGTTTCTGCAGCATTTCCCCCACGTACCCTTCTGGCAGGGAGCACTGGGACCTCTCCAACGCAGTATCCGCAGTGCCACCTTCTGGTCTGCCACACGAATCCCAGCCACTCTGCTGCACAATCACTGCATCACTCACGTTGGAGTAGACCTCCGAGGTCCTCAAGCCCAACCCCTGCTCACCCCCACTGTGCCCAGTGACCGCAGCCCTCAGTGCCACATCTCCATGGTTTCTGGACACCTCCAAGGACGGTGACTCCATTGCTCCCTGGGCAGCATGTCCCAGTGCATCACCACTCTTTCAGAGACTGTTTCCTGATATCCAACCTGAGAAGGGCTTGCCAACCTGCCTGTCCTCCCTGCAGTTACCAGCTCATGTAGCCACAGGCAAAACTGCTCTTGCAGGTGGTCCTCAAGGCACTCCAGTCCCATCGTTTTAGCTCACTGGGATGAGAGCTCGGGAGCACTTGGGCCCTTATGCTGTGCCCAACACAAGCACGGTGACATGGACACAACCAACCACTTTTCTCCAGCTCAGGAATCCTCACACCATTTTTCTCCCCAGGAAAATGTATAAGCAGAGGAGTAACTGCTGCACTTTGTCTTGACCTGCTGTCCCAGGATCTAGGAATAGGCCGATGTGCTGCTGCAAGCTGCAGCATGTGAACCATGATCTGATATCAGCTCACCATACCTGATAACAGCAGTGCCTCTGCAGATGTTTTCAGTGCCTCAGGCTGTCCCCAGAAACTTCTCAGCTGCCTCACACTCTCTACAAATCAGCAGGTGTAATCCTCTTGAGGACAACCACAGACCTGCGTCCTGAAGCTCTGCACCAGCGGCTGCAAATGAAGAAACATTATCAGTAGAGTGCCTAGAAGTTGTTCACTGGACTTCTGTATTAATTCTCCACCACATTATTTACAGCCATACTAAAAAATTAAGTACTTCATGGAGCTCCGCTGTGGGCTTTGGCCACATGGAACAAATGCGATTTCCTGACGCTTGCATCACGTTGGCAGCATGTCAGCAATTTCAATGCATCTCTCTAAATGAGGACTTAATTCTCTTTTATTATAGACCCCATTATACCACTCCCAGTGGCTGAAGGAGCCTTGAGTTCTGGTAGAAATGTCATTTACACCCACCTTATGTCCTTCTTGCAGAATTCTAATCTATAAAAGAAAGAGGCAGTGTACTGCGCAGCTCCAGCCTGCAGTCTGGAAACCAGAAGTTTACCACTGCCCCTGGCTTTGGCCAACTGGGAAGCCATTTCAAACCAAGAGCCCAGCTTCCACCAATACACTTGTATTTCACTTCACTACATCTATTGAGCCCTTAACAAAGCTGTACTAGAAAAGCAGGGGAAAACAATCTGGATCTCATGGTGGGAAGGATATATTAGTGATAAAACTTGAGGGAGCGGCCTCGAGTTGCTCCATGGGAGATTCAGGTTGGACGTTGGGAAAAATTTATTCCCTGAAAGAGTGGTAAGGTGCTGAAATGAGCACAGGAAGGTGGGTTAGGGTTGGCTGCACCCTAACCCTAACCAACCTCAAAGTGTTCGAGAACCGTTTAGATGCTGTAGTATAGGACATAGTTTGGTGGGGAAATACTGGTGGTGGGTGGATGGTTGGACTGGATGATCTCGGAGGTCTTTTCCAACCTTGGCGATGCTATAATTCACTCTGAGTCTGGAGGGTTTGGCTGTGGCACTGCAGCAGTTCTAGGCCCCTTCTGGGGCATTCCATGGGAAACCCTGTTGGGAGAAATCCGTTTGAAGAGAAGCAATCCCCTGTGTGTGAAGCTGCACTGTGAAGGTGAAGCATGCAAAACCTGTCTGCAATTCACACCTGAAGACGTAACATTCCTCAGGGCACTGCTGCAAGGAGGTCACTGATCCACCACGTCTCCTTGGCCACTTTACCCCTATGCTCCAGTGCCTTCCCAATGAAACAGACAGCAATAAGTCACTCCCCTCCACCTGCTCTCTCAGGCATGGATTGCCTCCTGCATGCATGGATCATGCCGGGCATACAGAATTCCAATCTCGGTTGGCCACTACGGTAACACACCATAATATTTGGACGAGGAGAGTTTACACATATGGGAAGTCCCACTGGCTTCTCCTGACTTAGCCTGGGAACTGCAATTGGGAGATGCAATCATAACAAAACACAGTTTTTATCTCCCAGTGGGAATTCTTCCAACCTCCAATTTTTAGAGCCTTATCCATCCCTTTGTAAAATACTTTTTTTTTAATGAAGAGCTTTCCAACTGAACTCACATTTCTAAATATGATTTTAACAAGAATATACAATTTTGGGTGTAAACTGGCAAAAATCCAATTGAGTTCTCACCACTGCAGTTACAGCAATTTTTCCATCCAAATACATCCCTGACACAGAGAGAAATCACACCACCACTGCAAGAAGCCCTTCTGATAGATCAGTTCACTCACTGAGCGTATTTTATACTCATCAGAGCTATTCTAGGAAGTCTTAGCAGTCTGAATAATCATATTAGTTGTTCTCGAAGGAACAAACAGATGCAGTATCTTTATTAATGCAAAGCAGTGGCACCTATGGGAAAACCGATTTCCTCTTTTCGCCTGCTGTATTCAATGCATGCACACACACCCACATGCATGCATGGGTCACACGTCCCATTGCTCCAAAGATTCTGCTAAGCTTAATTAAATAAACAGCAACAAAGAAAGCAGGTTCCGTCTATTTTTAAACAAGCATGCCCTAAACGTGCACCAAATCAAAACTCCTTAGCACGCACTCCTAAGAGCTTTTGTAAAATCCAGCTTAAGGGAATTAGGCACGCAGATCTAATTGAATTTCAGGGTGATACAGACACCTAAGTCCTTGAAGCTCCTTTGGAAACTCCTGTCTTATCCAATACACAGTTCACTTTCCAGCTGAGAAATACCTTAGTAATGGTACACTTAACACTCAACAGTCATTTGACCTATTTTACTAATGTGTTTGGGAAGGAGGTTAATTAACAGTGGATAGCTATATCCTTAAGCTTAATTTTTCCAACAACCCTGCTCATAAAAAGAAAAATTGAGTACATATTAAAGGAAGCAAGCAATTAAGTTGCACAAATAGTGAGCTCATTGAACTGCAGCTGACTTCTATCATGTCAAAGAACAACTAAACACAGAAGCAATGAAAAGATTGTTGCCACGACCACCACTGAGAACTGCCTGGCAATAAAGATGAATAACTTCCTACTTGAAGATTACTGATTAAAGCTTAGAAACCAAAAGGTTAGACACAGGCATATCTGAAGCAAAATATTTTAATGCATGTTTGGCATATTCTGTAACGTATTTGCAGTGGATTTAAAGCAAAAATTTATACAACTCCAGTCAACTCTATTTAAAGCAGTCTTTCAAATCACCGCCATTCCAAACTGCAAGAGTATAAGGAGAACTGGTTCGTTTTGAAGGAGCTACCTCTACTGATTGCTAAATACAGAGGAGGGGAAATGGAAGATCGAGCATTCAAAGGCCTAAGCACACTGTTGATCAATGGCATACACAGGGCCCTGGTCACCTGCTTCCCATGGGCTGTGCCCCTCTGCATGCAGGAAACGGGGCCAGACAGACAGACCTGGACATCCATGCACGGGATCAGATGGCAGCTTCAAGAGGCTGGCTTGGTTGTCCTGCCACAGATCCCACTACTACATATGTTGGGAAATATTGCTGTGTAGGGGGACCGACCAGGCAGCACAGCACGGACCTCTTCAGCCAAACTCCTGCTGATAGCAACAGCTGGGACTGGGGAAGAACTGCAGTCATAGAATCAGAACCATAGAATCATTCAGGATGGAAAATATCGCCCAGATCCTCAACCCCAGCCCACCCCACCATGCCCACTGCCCACGTCCCTCAGTGTCACATCCCCGCCACTCTTGGGCACTCTTGGACGGTGACCCGCCACTCCCTGAGCAGCCTGTGCCAATGTCTGACTGCTCTTTTGAAGAGGAATGTTTTCCTAATATCCAACCATCAGTGGCAGGAGAACAAAACCCAAGTGCTCTGCAGTGAGTGTGCAACACACTGACGAACATGTGCTGTACGTTCCCAGCTCTGTCCAGTGTAGACAGTTGTCTGTATCACAGACAGAGCTGTAGGGGTAGGAAGGGACCTCTACAGATCATGGGAATCCAATCTCCTGCCAAAGCAGCTCCCAGCCCATGTTGCACAGGTGGGTCTTGAACATCTCCAGAGGACACCTCACCACCTCAGTGCAGCTCCAGTGCTCCGTCACTGCATTGTGAAGGTTGCAGTCATGCCTCTGTCCTGACTTGAACTATAGGTTTTCCCGTGTATAATTGCAGAAATACACAATATTGGCCAACATACCACATGTTAGAAACAACACACCCCTGAGTGTGCTGCTGCGTGTGTCTCTCCTTCTCCTGGACCACCAAGACTAAACTAGCCAAAATTCACTGCCCCACAGCAACCACTGTGGCCGTTGTTCTCTTATAGTACATCAGCAAACCCACCTGCTACATGAATAGGAAAGAGAATCTCCACAGCCACGTGCTATCAAATCCAGACTTCAGAACCGTGCTTTTCCTACGGACATCTCAAAACCATACAGGGAAAACGTGGTGACCTTCCCTTCCCACACATCAATACTCCCTGTGTCACCATCTGAAGGCCACTGGCCTACACAGAAGCGTACAGTCAGGAGAAAGGCACTGAACAAAACTGTCATGCCCCAGTGGTGGAATCAGAGCAATGAACTATGCAGAGACGTCGGGGAAAGAACTGGAAAGGCAGTTTGGCCAGGAGCAGACAGTGAGAGCATTCAGGCAGAAGAGTCAGGAAAATTTTATTCAGATAAGTTCTGATTATTTGCAGTCTGTGACCAAATATGAGGCACCTGCAAATGCAATAGAGCAAAAATCTACAAAGCAGAAAGAAGCTTTGTCTGGCGTCCAGGGAACAGCTGGCTCTGTCTAGCAAAAGACACTTCATTTTAGGTAAAGCAGGTTGAGGGGCTATATGCAGTCCCAAGACAAATGACATTAAATATGATTATTACTCTCTGAGCCCTCACTGTAAAATACCTCTGTGCACTAATGACATGAATTTTGAGCTAATGTTTTTAAGCATCAAATCCAAACAAACAGAAAGTACACTCACAGCACAGTTCTCCTGTTGTCTTCCAAGTGCTCCACTTTTTAGTCCTCTCCCCCTAATAACTCCTTGAAGTCATCTTCCCCTGAGTCAGGGCCCTTTTGGTAATGCCCCTCAGCAAATCTCTTATTGCTTTCAATTGCTGTACGATGATGGAAGCAAGACTTGTTCGTCACTCTTTTAAATGCAACTTGAAAACAAATAACAGGGAAGCAGACCTTTATTTCCATCTACTTGCTCCTCTGATTTGAGTACTTTTGCCCTTGAAAATCTTCCGAATCCACATTCCCTGCAGTGAATCACATCAGGAAGTAAAAATCTTAACTGTAACATATAAGTTAAACAGCAAGACATGACTTCATTACAGTGGAGATAAAAGGGCAAGGGATTACTGGTGTTTTCACCTCATCTTAATTCATGGGGCTTCTTGGGACCAATACAATACAAGCACATCTGAGCGCAGGGAAATTATTTTTAAAATGTTTTTATCTGTTTTGGGCACTTTTAGTGCCTTTCCATGCCTAGTCCCCACACTGGGAGCACTGAGCTTTTGGTGTGGCTGCACTCATACCTAGATACTTGTGCAAGACACAGAAGTACAATGGCATGTTGGTTTGGAACAGGAAACGCTTGCATATCCAATGTGCCCCTTCACCTCTACTAAGGCAGAAGCAAGCATTTAACTACCTAGGAGTGTCTGCTTAGCCTGAATGAAATAGTGAGACATGGAAACACAGAAGGAAGGCAAGATAAGAGGACTGCAGCGGAAAGTATATGCACACTGATTTCTTTAGTATCACAGAGCCATAGAATCACTCAGGACGGAAAAGATCTCCCAGACCCCCAAGCCCAACCCCAGCCTACCCCACCATGCCTACCATCCACATCCCTCAGTGCCACATCCCCACCATTCTTGGGCACTCTTGGACGGTGACCCGCCACTCCCTGAGCAGCCCATGCCAACGTCTGACTGCTCTTTTGAAGAGGAATGTTTTCCTAATATCCAACCATCAGTGGCAGGAGAACAAAACCCAAGTGCTCTGCAGTGAGTGTGCAACACACTGATGAACATGTGCTGTACGTTCCCAGCTCTGTCCAGTGTAGGCAGTTGACTGTAGTCATGCCACTGTCTATCCTGACTCAAACTATAGGTTTTCCTGCGTATAATTGCAGAAATACATAATATTGGCCAACATGCCATGTGTTAGAAACAGCACACCCGAGTGACCCCTCCAGCCTTATGATCTATGGATCTTCCCTGCAGCTATGGGGAGGCAGGCAGTTTTTCAATAGTTCAGACTTACTCTGGTAAGGCTAATTTACAGTCTCTCCTCACCAAATGCATTAAATTGCTTTCCAAAAATTCTGCTGCACATTTAGCAGCTGCGCTGACTGTTAGTGGGGTATTTTGGAAAAAATTGAGGCTGAATTACATACAGCATTTCCTACCTGTGAACCTTTCAAAAAGCAAGCCGAGGCAGTGTTTCTCATTTTCTTTTGCATTTTCTTTTTCAGAAATGACATATGCACCTTGTTCTTACTGTGGGCTACTTTGTGCAAAATATTTAGGCTCTCACCTTCAGATGGGACATATCAGTGCTTTTAAAGTCCATTCCTATTTGTCAGTAGATTAAACTGCGTTTCTCTTTGCAGCTCTGTTCCGGCAATCCACTGTGTATTTCTTGCAAGAGTATTGGGGCAAACCAATTCCCCGAGATACACCTACAGTGACATGAGCTGGGAGGAAACAAAAGGCATTCATGCACACTCATACACAGAAGCATATGCCCAGTTCTTCTGGGAAAATTCAAAACACTGCAGACATATGGATGCTTTTCAATTTGAGAGTCATAAGCGCATGAATGGCCACTTTTGTGTGGAACTTGCTGAATAAAAAAATGTTGCATTGATACGGATGGAAGGCAGGGAAACCAGCACGGCTAACTGAAGGATACTTCAAAACAAGTGTCTTGTGCCCCTTAAACCACATATAGCTTTCAGGTGTATTGTGTGTGCTCAGCTTTTCGGATCACGATGATCAGACAATGTCTACAATCTGAAAATTCAGAGAGAACCATAACAAACATAAAAGGAGAACCGTAAGAAAATGCTATTTGAGTCAGTGAAGGGAAAAATACCACGAAATACCCTGCCCAACTGTGCTGACCTGAAACAGCATTTCTGGAGACCCTATATGATGATGGAAGCTCCTCAAAGCAGGTAAGGACAGATATCTGAGGCACCCTGAATTTAGCAGCGGATTATTATTTGTGCTGAAGTATCAGTAAAGCTTCCAGCCAAGGATCAAGGTTCCAGGGCCAAGGTGTGAACTAGTCCATCCATCACGATGCAGCAGCAAATCAATGAAAGAGGGATGAAGAGAAATCTCGTGGGTGTTCAGTACCCAGCTGATGACAAAGCCAGACCAAAGGCCACAGGAGTGGCAGTGCTACTTTTGTGGTAATTCCACAGGAGGGTTTAATCAGCAGCATCTGTAGAAGGGACTCAAGTACATTAAATTTATTTAGTCATTGAAAAGACTAATTCCGTGCTGAGATAACATGGCTGGTTTTGGGCAGACAAGACCTGTGCAGGAATGGGAAGATATTTTGCAGAGCCAGGAGACTTTCTGATGCTGAGAGGTTTTTTTATAACCTGAAATAAACATTTAGATAAAAGTTTTGAGCTCCTTCTGGAGACCCAAGCTCAGACTTACTGCGTTCCATGTAACAGCCCTCTTATCACGCACAACAAAAGGGGGAACAAATACACCCTAGCATATGGGAGGAAAATCACACTGTCCTCAAAACTGTACCCAAGTCTTTGACACTGGAAAACTCAGCGGTAAAAGTTTTGCTTGCTGAGCAAGCCCAATATCCAGCTGGTTCAGGTAGGAGCTGGAAGAGCAGATGCAATTTTTTAAGATGGAATTTAAACCATTTTTATATACTAATTCAGCACATCAACATTCCTGGCAAACAAAGGCCATCAGTGCAGCCCTCCTCTGGGCTGTGCACGCGGGTGCTTCTCACCTCCAGGAAAACAGAATGGAAACAAAGAGAGTATCTGCTTGTCGCACTAGAATTTGCAGGGGGGGAAAAAAACAGTCAAACTCATGGGAATACTGAAAAGTAACTCTTTTTGGTATAGGCATTAGTCCGGGTCTCATTATGAGGAACTATGAACTCAGTTTGACCACTGTGTTGGCGGGAGTTTCTGCAGGAGTGGGGGGAGCTGAAGGGGGAAAAGGATATTAAATACAGTGGATTATGACAATAAACAAGAAAGCTATTTTAATGCTGTTCTGGGGTGTTTTTTCAAGCAATTTTAAAATTCATATGAAAAATACATGCACGTAAGGAATTTAGGGTTAGGTTTCTCCTTTCTCCACCCCCCGCCTGCAGCTACTCAGTTTCTCCCGTGCTGCAGCGTTGGCTGAGCAATGTTAGTTGTACGTAGTTTATCTTCATAGCTGTTTTTCTGGTTTGTTTGTGTTTAGCTCAAGTTCTGATCCTTTCTGGTTAGCGTCTTTCACTGGTAATTATAGGCAGTGTACTGTGAAAAGGTTAGTTTGGTCAGTGGAGCAGAGGGTTGGGAGGGGAGAGAGGGTTAGGAGGGTTTATCAAATGATCAGAGATGCCTTGTTGGCGCTCATCCTTTGTAAACAATACGAAATGTCAGCGTTGCTGGTTGCTGTCACTGCTGACAGTATAAAGAGCAGAGAGTGCAGCATTCTTTTGGGAAGCGGGTTTACTGGGAGAGGAAACGAGGCTATGGGATGAAGGCACTTCGTGGATATCTGAGTACCTTGGGAAAAGAGAGGAGTTTGGGCTTCTCACTCAGCGACCTAATGAAAACTAGACAAATAGTCTTGCGTTTAATATATAGTTTCCACCAATTCATGCTTCTTTTGTTCAGAACAATTCTAGTCTGTATCGGAAAGAGACAGTTAAATATAAAGAAATCATTTCACATTGACAAGCAAGTTTCAGATTAAGAAGCCAAAGGAAATATAAAGAAATCATTTCACATTGACAAGCAAGTTTCAGATTAAGAAGCCAAAGGAAATTTATGAAAGGAAAGAGCTGCATTCAGATAGGTAAATTTCCACCACCTGACCGTGCATTCCTTGTGTGACAAAAAGAGGACAAATTCAATGCCTGAACAAATGTTCAAATGAAAATCTGGAGGCCTAAATAAGCCGTCAGAGATACGTAGGGTTGGGATACAAACAGCTACTAGTAAAACAGAAAAATTTATACATCCATGAAAAGGGAACTGCAGCAGAAAACAGAATCATAGAATTAAAGAATTAAAGAATCACTCAGATTGGAAAAGACCTTAAAGATCATCAAGTCCAACAAACAGTACCAACACAAACCAGTTCAGAAACACACAGCTATATCTGCAAGCAAATGTGTATCTCAAGGAACACAATCTCCTATGAAAACTCATCCTGCAAAAACACTGGTGTATTTCCACCATCCACCAGATCAGCAAACCCAATCCAATGTATTACGTGGCATTTCTAATACGTGGTTGATGTTCTTAAAGTAGTAATAATACAACAAAACAAAAAGAAGTAAAATAAAGGCAGATTTCCTCTGAGAAAACAAATTACACGTTAGATTGTAGTAAGCAACATACTGTCAAAACAACATTACTGAAAATGACCGACAGCACTCCACAGTCACTGCTGATTTGACACACAGAGTACTGAATGGATTTTGAGAGTTATCAGTCCATCAGTCACCCTGGGAGATTTATTGCACTCGAGTCAAATAAAGCTCAAGGAACTGTTTAACTCTTGATCTTCTTGACTCCGTAGAAGGAAAAGGAGAAAGGAATTAGTCTGGGAAAACAGGTAGACTCTCTGAAGCAGAACTTCAGCTGTCACAGCTGCATGTGCTCCCACTATAAACCCATCTGTCCACTGAGATAGCACTGCCACACAGTAAATACACTCACATACCTCAAGCAGGCATTTAGAGACCCAGATGTGACAATATTATGAAAAGTGTAGTGATTCTAAAATCCAGACTTGGAGCCAGAACTGAGAGGCACCTTCCCCTAAAATCACAGCGCTTCCAGTTGCCCCAGAGCAAGCATCAGTGCTGCTGTGTTTCACGTTTCATGTGTTCCACTGTAAAAATACACTTCACATTTTTCATGGAAAATGGTATTTGAATACCTGTGAGGCACTCTGGAAGAACTCAGTGGCCTGGAATTTTCCCCTCTATTCAGAAATGTCGCATTAAATCACAATGGCTTATAAGATTGCACTTGCATGCAGATGTGGACAAGGCCTCTACACTTCTGCTTCAGACAACTGAAGTCAGTGAGAACACCATGAACTTCCCTGGGCACAGGGATAAACCCACACCTCCCATAGTTCAGACCTATTCTCCTCCCTGTGGACTTCCACAGTCAGTGAAATCAACAGGAGTTTCACCCACAAAACCTAACAACTCCTTTCAGTATTTTTATTCCTCAAAGATAATCTCAAATCAAGGCACTATCAGTGACCTAGCACTGTATGGGGGTAAGTAGAACTTCTAAAACATTCATTTTCTCTTGATTTTCTTGTTCTTTTTTCAACTGTAGAGTAACAAAAGGGACTCTCGCTGTTTGAATCGCTTTCATGAAGAGCAGTAAATTTACAGATCCAGTCTTAAGAAACAATTGTTTCTGAGCTGCTTTCTAAAGCTAACAAATAGTAAAAATAAAATAAAATAAAAGAGATTTGCCTGTCATGGGAGTTGGCCAATAAAATGCAACAGTGTTTATTACAACATTTAAGGTCTGTGATTAAGAACACCAAAAGGCCCAAACTAGAAAGGGTTTTAGCCTGTAATTTCCCTACAGTCCTGGCCTGTACTTCCTTATGAGCCAGCTCAGCAGGGCTTTTCTTCCATGTCCATCATCAGCTTGTAATTATTGCCATTCTCAAAGCTATGCCAGATGGGCTCTTTAGAAGCCGGCATGCAGCTTGTTTATGAGAGAGCGAGCTGTAATATTACTCTACACGGAGACCTATCTGGTCCTAGTCAAAGAGCCATCGCGTTCCCCCCTCCCCATCCCTCCTCACTCTCCTGCTTCCCTACACAAACCCCTCTGTTTCAGCCTGGGGACAGCACAGGCAGTACCATAACCCAGACCCGGGAGGCTGATCCCTATCCCTCACTTCGTTCATTTCTCAGAAGAGCTTTACTCGACAGGCGCAAATCAGACTCGGGCCATTTTCCCTGCTTTCTCCCATTCCTTTCCTCCTTTCCAAGGAGAGAGGAGTTTGCTCCTTGCTCTGAGCAGGCAGTTAATTTAGGGCCGGGATCTCCCATTGCTGCGCCTACCGGAGAGGATAAACATTTGTGGAGGGGTTGAGGTTAAGCAGTTGTGTGCGGCAACGCAGAGCGAATAACCCAGAGTTCATCTTGTTGTAGGCTGCCGGCGCTGGATATCTCGGAAGGCCAAGACAGTGCTTCTATCAGTAGTTAATGAGGCAGGACTTGCAACAGATAGCCACTTTTAACTTACAAAAGCTTTCAGATGTCTCTAGATCCATTTCAGTTCATTTGAGCCTTTTTTCTTCTCCTTTTTTTAAACCTTTCCCCCCTCCCCACAGCCACTCCAGATAAACTGCCTTCCCCCTCTCTCCTCCCCACCCTTCACTCCAACAATAGTATCATTTACCAACTTTTATACTTAACAAGTTTGAAGATCTTTAGTCAAGTTCTGCTACAATGGCATAAAGAAAATACACGGCTCTTGAGAGCACCATCATAAAGAGAGAGGGAGGGGAATCTGGCTGCAGAAACGTAATTAAAAAATCCGACTGCCGAAAGATAAATGAAAGGAAGG
>VXAB01000271.1:81788-185204 GCA_013399175.1 Odontophorus gujanensis
AATAACAGGAAAGGCTGCATTTTCAGGAGAGATTTAAAGTTATTTGTTCCTGATTGGGGGAACTGGCCATTCTTTTATCCCTTGTTATTTTATCCATGTGATGCCAAAAGAACTTTCTTTGTTAAAATGTTCTCAGAACGGATAAAACTAATTTGCTGGAATGTGAAATAATCCAGAAAGTAAGAGGACTGTGCCTAATGTTCACAGACTGAGAATGGCAAATTAACCGGCCACGGCTTCCAGTCCCTGGGGCACAGAACTGGAATTTAAAGCTTCCGAAGAGAGCCCTGGTGCTAATGGATTTGCATGAAACTTGGCATGTTAATGGAAATTGTCTCTTGTAATGAGCTTTTAATTAGGTCTGCTTGGTGCTTGACCTCCTTGTAATATGGGGCCATTCCTCAGATGACAGCATTTCTAACCCACAGGTGTGGATGCACAGAGCTTGTAAACATGCAGGACTAAGCCAGCATTCTCCAGATCTGCCTCCTCATCAGGCAATATTCCTTCCCTCCTGCAAACATCCTTGCTTTCCTGATTATTATTTTGCAGGAGATTTCGCATCAATTGTTTTAGTTTTCTTGTCAATCTGAACACAACATTCCCAGCCAAATGGAAAACAAAACAAAGCCAGCAACAGGAACCTGGTGTAAGTACACATGGGCAGCCCCAGCATGGGTCACAGGTTCTAAGAGTTCTGATTCCCACTGTCCTTACAGAAAATAAATGTGGGTAAAAGCCTCGCTTTGCCAAAACAGCCGTCTCCAGACACACACACATCAGCCCAACTACTGATGGCTGTACCTCCCTTAACATCCCCAGCAGCTCTGAACACAACCTGAACACATAGAATCATAGAATTGTTTGAATTGGAAGGGACCTCTGAAGGCCATCTGCTCCAAATTCTCTGCAATGAACAGGGACACCTACAGCTCAGTCATTTCCATAGTTCATCATAAACAGTCTGAAATCATCATTTCTGCCATTCACACTTACAAGGTGCTCTGCAACTGCTGCCAATGTGGTAACTGGGAGCTGGGTGAATAATAACTTCTCACAAAGCCACGTTCTCACAGTGGATACCATCAGCAACCCTGCTTTCCCCAAAAGTTCCAGCTACTCTCACAGGCCTTAAAAAAAAAGAAAAAAAAAAGGGAAAAATGTATGAAGGGAAAGAAGCTGTGTGTGAACCATCCAAAGATGTCATTAAAGAACAATGGATACCAGTACTTAAATTTCAATCCTTCTTCTGAAGCAGCCTTTTAGGAATAGAATTAGCAGCCAGACTTACTGAGAGGTTGCACATTCATAGATTCATAGAGCTTGAGGCCAGAAGAAACTATTAGATCATCTACTGTGATCTCCTATATATCACAGGTCGTTAACTTTCACTGGGTTACCCTTGTGCTGAACTCTACAATTTCTGTTTGACCAGCATTGCTTGTAGCTGTCTGACACACACCTTTTGCAAAAGCAACAAAACACGGAGGATCTATTAGCTTTCTGGCTACAGTCCTCAGGTCGTTCTCATGATTAAGTACTCCTTTCATTAAAGAGCCTCATTTGCAGTTCAAATATTTTGGTATCTGGCTTCTAGTTAGCAGGTCTCCATATATATTTCTCTAATTGATTAAAAACTACTACTTCATTCATTATTTTACACTTTCACAGGTCTTTCCTAGAAAGGTATAAATTAAACAAGGACTTTGGAGCTACCCTCCCAGCAATGAAAGTGAAAAGTCTCTGAGAAACAAGATCTACCCAACTCCATAATCAACAAAGGTTACCAGAGTCACTTTAGATACTTACATTGGTGACATCTATCTTTGAGCTTGTCAGGGAAACAAATGAAATGGGTAATTTAGGAAACAAATCGTCTGAGCTGTTTTAGGCAACCATTATGGGAAGAAACCGATACATCTTAATTCTCTTCACTCATTGTTTGGGAAGCTAGATAAGTAGCTCAGGTGTGGAAAACTTGCTGTTAATGTCTGCATGTGGCCCCACTGTAAGTATTAACATCCAAGTACAAAAAAAAAAAAAAACTTCTCTTTATGCAGAAGCGAATTCATATTGATCTAAAATTGAACAATAAGAGCTTTCCTCTTTAATCCTTATGCACAAAGGTAGAAAAACCCAGAGTACCTTCCTAACTACCCTAGTTCTATCCAAAATAACTCTCAAAATCTTATTATTGCCAAGGTTTGAAGCTTCCCTTGTCTTTCTAGAGGAACAGCTTCAGATGGAAAACCTGAAAATGAATGCTTTAATTTAAGCAAAATTCAGACAACAACTCTTGGCAAATGCTTTGGGTGAAGATGAAGGACAAGTATAAGACAAGTTTGTCTTTGTGCGATGAGTCATGGGCCAATCAGCTGTCAAGGCCCACAACTCATTCTGTTCTTCTTACAGATGTTTTTACCATTAAGAAAAGTGACTTGAGTGTCAAGTGGGAAAAAGAGTATTCTCCCAAGGATCATCCATTAACCCTGTCAACAGTATCCCAAGCCTCCACATCAGAGCAGGTTCCTTAACTGTTGACAAGACAATAAAGAATGACTATTTACCATATGGTAATTATAGTTCAAGATGTGCTGTCCACATGGATTCTGCTTTTGCATCTCCTGTATCCATACAGACAGTTGAGGTCTCTTGGATAGCAGTGCCTATGGAAACACCTTTATGTCTGGATTTGAATTTCTTGTCTCCTCAGATGAGCTACCACAACCACAAAATTCTATGTGAATGCCCCAGGGCTGTGGAAAGGTCAAAGAGAAAAACCCATCCTAGAATCCTAGTGAGATATCCTTACAAAGAACTTGAGGTACTTTCTGTAAAGTGAATGAATGAGCAGATGAAAGAAAATACCTTGCCACCAGCTCTGTACTGAGGTATGAGGGAGGAGTGTTGAAAAGACATGGAAAGTTGTTGAGCTATTCAAAAGCCAGATGGGGGTGGTAAATCTTCTAAATCTTGTATTTATTTTTTTTCTTTCCAGATCTGAACTGCCTCCTCACCACCAAGGTTAGATCTTGTTCTACTAAAGTAAATGACTGTATGAATCTGAACATCTTGTGGATGCTAGATTTATGGAGAACGTACAAATGATAATAAATAAGAATCGTTACAGTGGGTCAGAGCAAGCATCCATATCCTTTTCCCAGTAATGGTAGTAAGGAGGCATCCAGGAAAGAGTAAGAACAGGGCAATTCATTTGCCTCAGTACTCTTCCAGCTTCCAACTCTGCTGGGCCTAGATTTCGTGGTTCTACTCAGTAAACAAATCTCTCTTCCAAGTATTTGTGCCATCTTCCTGGAAACCTATTTTTACATCCATCTACAAATCCCTTGACACAGAGCTCCAGAGGTGAACTACCCGTCTCTTCTATCTGGTTTGAACAGAGCTCCCATTAGCTGAGTTAGCTCCCATTGCCCTCTAGCTCTTACACTGATCCCTATCAACACTGTCCACATCGGTCTTCAGGTTTTCCACACTAATGAGAACCAAGCACCATCCCAGCCCTGCTATCCTTCCCTGAAGTTTTTCTACTTCTGATAGTTGTTTGTTTTTTTTCCGAATGAGAGCCCCAAAACTGTACAACACACTGGATGAATGGGTAAAAGGTTGATTTACATAATGGTATAAAGATTTTTTCACATCCACTCCCTTCTCATTAGTTCGGAACATAGGATTTAGGATTTTTTGAGTGTTACTGAGCATTGAGGAGCCATTTTTGCATAAGTGCCCAGGAAAACTAGTGATCATCTCATCTCTTTCCCAAATAGCAATGTTCATCTTAAAGCTCCTGCCTTTCCGTGGGACACCTACGACACTTCCCAGTGTACATCTGTTTACAGCTGTGTCTGTTGAATTTCACCTTACATTTTGTTGGCCATTCACTGAGTCTTGCAAGCTCTATTACATTCTTTCACTACTCACCATCAACCTTATTCCCCTGACAAAATCCTCACTACCGCATTTTCTTACTACTTCTTCTCCCTTGTCCTCAGATGAGTGTGTTGAACAGCACTGGCATGAACTCAGTATACTACCACTGAATTTCCCTCACTGCAAGAGATGACCATTTGCTTCCAATCTCTGCATCCTGTTGTTTCAAGCTGGCTGTTTATCCGTGCAAAGAACTATCCCATGGTTGCTAAATTTTCTTAGAGCCTTTGGTGGGAGATCTTCTGTAAAGACTTATGGAAATCCCAGACATTATATCACAGGATTGCCGGTATCACTGATATTGATAGAGGTATCAACTACTTCTTACTGATTTACCCATATGAGCATTTGTATTACAGTTCTGTAGTTCTCTTGATCCTGGCTAGAGCCTTTCTGAAGGGCTGGTGTCAGGTTTCCTTGTTGGAAAAGACAGGTAAAGCTGGAAGCTACAAGGCTTGCACAAGTGAAGGAAGGAGCAGTTGTTAACAGACTGCCTTCTCTTTACAGCCCAGATGGTCAGAGCTCAGCCAAACTGCTCTGTTTAGGCACCGGAGGTCTTAACTGTTGTACTGTAACTAATTTACAAGCACTGCACAGCATTCAAAACTGTAAACCCACTGCTCCTCCGAGACACTGCCAAAATGCTTATATTTGTATATAATCTAAATACTTACATATCTAGATTTTGTAAAAGTTGCAATTAAGACATTGTTCGTGAAAATGCAAGTAAACCAACGAACAAGTAAGACAAAGATAGATCCCAGGGACAAACAGTTCAGCTTGGGACATTGGCAACATTTGACTCTCCCATTCAATCCACTGCTTATGAGTTTAGCTCCAGCATTTTCATCTTGCTTCTGCCTATTCCAAACCCTTACTACACCTCCCCACCCTGCCTGCTTTTCCATACCTCAGCCCCTTTCATCCCCAAACCTCAACTAACTTATTCCTTACTTTAGTCCTTCCCAAGTAGTTCATCTCCTCAGGGCAGATGACACTCCTCCCACTTGGGCTCTCTACATTATAATGGCAGACTTAACGTTTCTTTAATTCCTTACCTTTCATGTGCATCAGTAATAGAAGTCTATTGCCACTATTTTACAGATGACAATCATAGAGAGTCTAAGTGGCTGAATGAGACTCACTAAGAAAGTCTGTAACAGATCAGAAGGTTGAACCGACATCTCCCTAGTCCTAAGGAAACGATCTTAAAGCAGACCAGCCCTCCTTTCTCAGGCAGAGATCCCACTGTGGTAGTGGCACATGGCAGAGATAAATTAATTATTCTAGAATCACAGACACCACCTCTGCAGCACCAGGTCCGTGTTCAGAGCTCTGTAGGTAGCAGTCATGTCACAGGACACTTCAAGAATGCACAAAAGTTAACAAACAATACTCATCCAGTGTGGTATACAATTTTGGACCCTCATTTGGAAAAAAATATATCAACTTGACAGATGGAGCAGATGATCTCAGTGGCCATTTCCAACCTTAATGATTCTACAATTCTATGACAAACGGAGAGGTTGCAGTACCATCTTGAGACAAACCAAGACCAGCATCCTGCAGCTCAGCTAAACAAAGGCAACCACGCAAAACAGTCCTGCCAGCAGAGAGAGCAGGGCAGTGATTTTGGATGAAATGACTCCAGCAGCGGGTAGCCCAGCAGCTCTGGCAGCACCAGTCTGTTTGTGTTACTGATGACAGCTGCACGGAAGAACTGGGAAAGTTTTTCACTTTGCATATTTCCTACTCTAGTTGCCCTTTTCAGGAGCACAGCCCAACTGGAATGGCCTGAGGCCTTGTCTCACCCCTCCCTGAAAACAGGAAGGCAGCTGGTATACTCCACATTATGTACCAATGGCTTGTAAAAATTAATGTTATCCAGCTGCCCTGAATGGGACAGCTTTCTAGAGCTAGAGTCACACTCTGGGAGGGCTGTGTTTGCCCAGTGCCTATGCAATGATAGGAAGATGGGCTCAGTTTCAGGACTGTGCTCCTGCTCATGGGTCCCATGCCTGGGGACCACTTGTCATGCAAACATTCCCAGACAGATCAGGGAACAGCGTCAGGCTTTCTTAGATTACTCACATGAACCAAACAAGCGGGATTTGGCCTGAATACAGGAATCATTCAGTTACCCACTGCAAAAATACAGTGAATAATTGAAGATGAAAGGCAACTATAAACAAGCAGCAGACCAGATTATGCTATTCTACAACACTGGGATTGAGCACCACATGGAAAAGGAAATTCCTATCCATATGAAGTGGCAGGAGAAAGTTTGATAAACAGGACGTCATTATCAAATTATGAGCCAGATAAAGTGTCATCTGTCACACAGATGAGAATGAATGTTGTCACCTGTAGAAGCCAGGGGCAGGCACCTCTGGAGACAGAGGTGTGGCTGCAAGCCAGGGAAGAAGGGAAAGGGAAAAGAGTTGTGAATAATCTGGTTTGCTTCTCCTGCTGATAGGGAAACAGGAGAGGACAGCAAGATAGCTGCTGTTTTCTGCTGCTGCTGAGAAAATCACCTCCTCCTCTCAACCCAATTTCTCCACCAAAACAGCAATGGGATTGCTAGTCCAGAGATTGTCATGCAGCAGAGCCAACGCCAGCCTGACAACTCCAAGGCAACTGCTTTGCCCAGAACTAAAAGCTGCTCCAATCCAATTCAGTGTTCGGACAAGATTCTTGGGTATGCTGAGGAAGATGTCCTTCTCTTGGTTTTTCATCCCACCAACAGAGACCAGAGCCAGCACTAGAGGTGGGACAATTGACACCTCTCCATTTGTGTTGGATGCATTGGATGATAGAGCTGTAGATGTCCCTGTTCTTTGTTTCAAGGGAGCTGGTCAAGATGGTCTATAAAGGTCCCTCCCAACACAAACCATTTTATGATTCTATGACTGTGTGTCTCACCCCATTTCTAAAAGCCAGGCCTCTGGTAGTCACCATGGCTGTAGATTTTAAAGCCTGACTGGCAGCACAGAAGTACTCCTGGCATTCTGTGGTAACATCCCTGCACTACAGACCAGCTGATCTGAAAGGAAGAGAGAAGTGTCGGTACTGTGCACCACGAATAATGTGAACAGAAGGGTGAGGCCGAGCTTTGGCTCAGAGCCTTGAGTGCAATCATTCCTGCACCACCCCAAGGAGCTGAGAGAATAAAGTATGACCCCTTCCCCATTCACCACTTGTTGCAGTCAGGGGAAGCTTACGGCAGTCATGTGGACAAAACGCTTCGCTTTTCCTTCCTTCCAGCTCATCTCCAGTTGCTCGAACACTGTGGCAGAAATGAGGATCTTCATGACCTTCTCCATCATTTGCTTGCACACTACCATGTTGGATATTAGGAAAAACTTCTCCAAAAGAACAGTGATGCGTTGGCACAGCTGCCCAGGGAATTGGGGGTGTCATTGTCCCTAGAGATATTCCAGAGCCATGGGGATGTGGCACTGAGGAACATGGGCAGTGGACACAGTGGGGTGGGCTGGGGTTAGGCCTGGGGATCCTTCAATTTCCAAGGACAGCCCAGTAGAGTTTACAAGCCCTACAAATATTCACCTTTAAAAATATTTTCTCTCTCTTTTTTTTTTTTTTTTTTCTGGAGAAATTATTTGTACATCTATTTTTGAAGTACAAAGGAGTTGTGGTTCTCCGTGTGATTTTACAGCTTCTGGACCCAGGCATTGTACAAACCGTAAAACACGGGTGTTTCCCAAGCAGAAAAGTTTCACAGTAAAAAAAATCATGGAGTTTCATGGGGCTTCACTATTATTTCTTTCAAAAAATATCACCCCTACAGAAGAATCCATCAGAGCTTAAAAGCAAAGAAGAAACACCCTACAGATGTGGTTAGTGTCCCACAAAGTGCAACGGGACGTGACAAGCTCTGTTGAGAGTAATTCAGAAGTTCCTATTACTGCTTTTATTTACTAGTGCATCTGTTTCTAGAAGAGATTATTTTTCATTATGAATAGTGAAAATACGAATTCCTTGTGGCAGCAGCAGGTTGGCTCCCAGCAGCCACTCTATGCAAGCATTTTGTGCACAGCAAGGACTGCTGCTAACAGCCCAGAGAGAGACAGGACCTGGCTACCTCTCTTCTTTTTGGAAGCAAGACCACAGGTGAAAGTCATGGCAGCAAAAACAGAAATACTTAATTTCTATGTTCTATGATTCTGTGGCTAGGTAAGAAGTCTTCTCTAGAAATATTTTTGCACTTGGAAGAATATCTACAAAACTTGGGAAAGGGAAGCTTTTGCCACAGAAAGAAACATTTTTTGGTTTATCATCTGAATTATCCCGGATGAATTTACCAAGTCAGAATACCCAGTACTGCCAGTGAAGATGTTTTCTGTTCATTCAGCAAATCACAGAATCATAGAATGGTTTGGACTGAAAGGGACCTCAAAGATCATCGAGTTCTGACCCACTGCTGCAGACAGGTCTGCCAATCACTCCATTGGGCTATAGATCAGACTGCCCAGAGCCCCATCTAACCTGGCCTTGAGCATCTCCAGGGATGGAGCACCCACAGCTCCTCTGGGCAGAAGACTGTCCAAGACTTCTAAAGACTTTCCAAGACTTTCAATCTAGAACCAGTGATTCAGATCTACAAATAACACCAAGTTGACCGCAGTATCTCAAGAGACCTAAAAGCCACACTGGAAAATCTTCCTTAGCTACACAAATACTGCTGAAATTTAGGTAAGGGAAGAGAGGTGTTCACAGATTTTCTACCAGGCAACAAAGCGCCAGCAATGTGGCAATTCATTTTTCTTTTCAATATCACTGTCTTTATATATATATATATATATATATACATATTATTATTTTTTTAAGAATCCTATAGTTCACTGCATTTTCATGCTGGCTTGAAGACTAATTGGAGCTGGGGACAGGCTCTGTAGGTTCTTCAAGGCATGCACAGGTTGCCATTGGCAAGCTGAGCAAGAGCATGGTGTCGGAGCTAGTAGAACAGATCTTCACATACCCAAGAGATCTACAAGTTTTTCTCCTTCAAAACATCACAGCTTCAAACCTTGGAACTCAAACCCCATACACTGCACTTCCCATTCCTCCTCTGTACTCCCTCCTCCTCCACCACCTCATCTTTTATTTATTTATTTTTTAACTGAATGGCCATAAACTTCACCAACAGATTCCATACGGGTTATGTTACACCACCACCCGACTCCAAATCAATTACAGCCCAAAAGGGATAGAGTTGCAGAGAGTCTGTGAAGCCCAGTCCTGGTGTTTCTGTGAGGGACAGAGAAACTACAGTGCTAAGAATGGAGCCTGGAGATCCAGCTGAAAGAACTGAGTGATTTCACAATGAAAGCATGGGACTGGGAGGCAGAAGACCTCGGTTTGTGTGCCAGCTCTGCTGCTGACTGCCTGTGTGAGATCCATCTCTTTATTTCACGTCTCAGCATATGGTTCCTTGCACACCAGAGTCCCCAGGGCCTCCCTGTGCTATCATAACACTGATGGCTCATGATAAAGATGCAGAATGCTTTCTGGGAGACTGAGGCTCTGCGAGGGTCTGGGATTCTGTTTCAACACAACACCAGATATTTCTACTGTAGTTCCAAGAAACATGAGCGTGCTGATCAGTAAGAACTACTGGAACGAGCCATGCTCTTCTCTGACAGTTGTCATTAGGAGAAAAATCACAGCAACAGGAGGATGGAGGGGACTTAATTCACAAAGCTCTGTTTCCTGCTGTTACAAGCAACCATGTCATATAATCCTTTCCATAAGTCACACGCGTCTGTTTGTCAGGTGTACTTTACTGAGCCGAACTTAAGGTGTAACCTAAGAAAGCAAAGTAGCCAAACAAAAGAGCAACACTTTCCCTACAGGCAATGACTGCAAAGCGCACAGAGATAAGGGATTAGGCAAGCCGGGGCTGCCGCAGATCTCATGAATGAAGCCCTCCACCATCAACCCAGGACAGCAAGCTGTGCTCCACACCAGCTGCAAACAACCTGCTGAAGCCTGCTGCCTGTCAGCTCAGCTCTGAGATCTCAGCAGCTCGCTTGTTTTCTGCTGATCTCAGCAGAAAATGGAGCATTTCTAATGAAATCGAGTTTGACTCCTCACTGAAGCCCTCTTCGGCTGCTTTAGTTTAAGGCTGAACTCACCAAAGCTGGAAAAATCCACAACTCACAGCTAAAGAGCCTTGGTTTGTCTCACTGAACTGAGAAAACCAGCAGTTGTAGGCACTGCTGTGAGTAAGAAATGGATACAGAAAGAGCCTTGCAAAATGTGCTGTGTACCTGCATGTCCCAGTGGGGCACAGCCTGAAGCCTTGGCTTGGTTTTAAACTCAGCACAGCTTTGGAAGCTTATTAGAGAAAGGATAACGAAAGAAGCAAGTGAATACTCCTGGATAACCCAGTGGAAGATGCAGTTGCTAAGCACCTGTTTGATAAGTTAAACAAAGAAACATGACACATCACTCAAAAGCCACATTTCTCTCTGGCATAACTCTACTAAATCAGATTACACGAGGAAGGAACTTGGTTCAAAACACCTCTGCCTACAGCCACTCAGGATCTGCCCTTCCCACTTTTAGTGCTGTTTCTCCAAAGGAATTGCGAGGTAGAGCAAGGAGTTCACCACAGAGTCATCCTTTGTAGATGTGAAGCTGTGGGCAGGGGAAGGGGGGTTTGTTTCCCCTCTGTACTAACCTGCCCCGAACTCCACTGCTGCAGAAACACGGGGTATCAGCAGAAGCTTTAGAGCCACTCAGTGCATTCATAGCAATGTGAGCACAGAAAGAAAGGAGCCTTCACTCGCCAGCTTTTGATCCAAGCTAGCAAACAAACATCTCGGAACAGTTCCTTTTTCCTCAGCAGTGAAAATCGTGGTAAAGCACCATCTTGATAGTTCCCAAAGAGATTCGTTTACAAAGATCCGTATAGGGGAGGCTTGTTCAGTCTCCCGAGATGTATCTCATCCTCTGACAATTCACTGTATCTAGCTATATGTGTACAATTATCTGCTCTGATACCTGAGCTTCTGTGCGGCAGTCCTACCCAAGTAACCCAAACTATCCCCAAGGCATGGCACGCACAGAACGGTCAGGGCCGAGGGGAGGGGGGTGGAGGACTTCCCCTGTTTGCCACTGGAAATTGGCATTTTAGGGCCTTGTACTAATTTCCTTGCTTGCGTGAGGAAACTTTTTGTGCATTTATATAAAATAGGAGGCCAGAAGTGCGCACCCCCATCTTACTTCCTAATATATTATGTCCTCTCCCGCCGAGTCCTGGGACTTAGTCTGGATTTGGTAACTGAAGTAATATAAATGTTAGCTAAGAAGTATTCCAGCAATATGGTTCCAATTTAGGCTTGTTTTGAAGTCTAAAGGACCAATATGTCTCAGAGATTCTCCACTGGACGCTCAGCCCCGATGCCATTTGCACAGGAGAGCACACCGCTCGCCAGAACCCTTCTGTGATGCTGCAGAGCACAGGTTCACTCCCAGGCAGGATGCAGTGCAGAGCACCACAAGCTCCAGGCCCTCATCGCTGGCTCTCTGCCTCTCCTGAACGTCTGGGGTTTTGCTTGGGAAGGGGCATCGTGTTTGCTAGTAGAAATGATGATGCACAGGCGCTGCACACTGCCACTGCTGCCGCATCATCATCCTGTGCTGAACGCTGAAGCTGCCACCTCTGAAGGAAGCCATTCTCCGTGAGCTGTTTGCACTTTCCTTCAATAACACGCTCCTTGCAACGCTGCCTTTATTTGTGTAGACGTGCATTCTCCAGGTTTGCTGCCCCCTTTTCCTCCCTCACACCCCTACGGAGCCCCTGCCTGAATCCAAGTAATGAGCTAACCCATGGAACTCATTGCCCTTTATCTTGCTGGGGAACGTGCACCTTTTGAACTGCCATCTGCAGATTGTGTTGATGCACTGACTTGTTAACTGTGCCATACTGTGAAGGAAATGGCATGATTTAGATCAAGTGCTCTGGACGGTTGTTCATAAGAAACACTTGAGCCAAGCTGTTACTGCTCAGGATGTGCCCTGGGGAGAGGGGTTTCGTTTCGGGTCATGCTCTTGCCTTGTATGAGGGCAGGCGCAAAGTACTGAAATCACAGTCCTTCCCTGAAGCTGAGGGGAGGGGGGAGGAGAAACATTATGAAACCATAGAAGCGAAGCTGCCAAATTAACTTCTCACCCTTTCAATCACACTCCAGAGGATAAAAGCCTAACATTTCTGCCTCAGAAACAGGCTCAGTTTACACCAAACAAGTTATTTCTCTAATTTATCAGACTTGCCAGCTATCATTCTAATTATTGGAAACCTCAGACTTTTTATGAAGTCAGATGGATATTTGCATGGTCGTAACGTAGCACGGGACAAACAGGTCTTAAGGAAATAAAGGGTTTTTTAGAAAGGAATCTGCAGGTTTAGTTACAGTTGGGGAGGGAGGGGGTAAAGATGTACCATCGAAACAAAAGTGGTTCTGGATTTAATTTTCTTCCAAAAAACACAACTTCCGACATAACGTAACAGAGAAAGTCAACACGAGAGGAGGAGGCTGTGATGGAGGCTCATCAAAAGCCTCCCGTTGACTTCCACTGGCATTGGGTCCAGCCTTCATCCTTTCTCTTCACTCTCACAGCAGCGTAGCACAGAATCGAGCTAACACCGAGCGGCCGCCCGTGCTGAGGAGCAGCAGAGCCATCCAGACAGGCTGCTCGCTGCCCTTCCGCAGTGCAAACACTGATTTGTCCATTATATGTAAATGGATGATTAGAGTCATTCTCTAAGACAAATTTACTTTTCTGCACACTCTAAATCTGTTTAGTCACTTTAAAGGTGTCAATTATTGGAGCACGCTAAGACTATGAATTTCTTAGTAATAGCTTTAATAACATTTTGAAATGAAAAGCAGATACCTTGAAGTTGGCTTACTTTGAAAAGACATATGAGTAGATCTGGTTTTAATTTATGTCCTATTCTACATCTGGAATCCCTTATAATTAAAACTAAAAGCTGGACTACTACTTCCACCTGTCAAATGATGAAAAGATGAATGCACTAATAGCTTACTAAATAGCCCAACATGATAGAGTTTACTTTCCCGTTCCATACAGTAAAAAGGGATTTTGGATGGGGGGGCTAAAGGTCTTTGGTCGTTACTAATAGCACGCTTTCAGTATTAACCTACGTACCCCACTATCACCACCACCAGTGCCTTTTAGCACTGAGATCTCCAAGCTGCAGTTTGCACTTTGCTTCGATGCGTGCACCGATCTCTGCTGCTGCACTGCTTCCAACCTTCCCCATCCACACACTGTCTGCCACGTAGCTTCTCTCTCCTATCGCTATTTTTAACTGCTCCACACTTTTTTTCATAGAGTCATAGAATGATTTTGAGTTGGAAGAGACCCTTCAAGGGGGGGTCAGTGCTTAGAGCCCCGTCCAGCCTTGGGGGTCTGCAGGGACGGGACATCCACCACCTCTTTGGGAAACCTGTGCCAGTGCTTCACCATTCTAACTGTAAAAGAAATTCTTCCTTATATCCAATCTAAATCTCCTCTCCTTTAGTTGATTTCGATTGTCAATCAAGTAGTCCACCTAAATTTCTGAAACACTTGTATTCCAAAAGACAGCTTTCCCATTGATGTGAGCAGTCCATGGCACGTGACAACTCAAACCCCATTTTTTTCACCTTCTCATGCCATTCCTTATGATCCCACCCTGTCCTATCCCTGTTGACTCACCTGTCACATCTTACCACACTGTCTGACTCAGAGCACTTCAGCACAAAAACAGGCCCTCAAAGGCTCTGTAGGGTTTTAGGATACAGGTGCAGTATAAAAATACAAGAGCTGTTAGATTAACAGGTTAAAACAAAACACAAAAATGTCCTCCTACAGAAATACTTAATACTTCTTTCACGGCTGTGCTCATCATCCCTATACACAAACAGCCACGTTATGAACCCTTTACAGGAATATTGGAGATTCCAGCTCTCCTATGTGAGTCTACAGGCTCTTTTGGCCAAGATGCATTCTTCCCAGCAAAATCTTGCCCATTTTTCTTCCAAGCTGTCACAAAAGAAAACAAAACAAAACAAAATAAATCACATGCAACAGAGGGATGAATTTGTTTGCAACACTACATGTTCGTTTTAGAAATAAATGAAAAGCAAAGGCATTGGTTTCCAAAGGAGACCTGCGGTTCCACCAGACTTGCACAGCCCTTGCAGCAGACAGCCAGTTGTGTGGGGTAGTCTCTTAAGAGTCATTGCCTCCTCACCTGTTCTTGTCTCCTCTGTCCACAGAAATATGAAAATATCCCATTTGGAAAATGGGATTTCATTCCGCTTTAAAAGTAGTTTTAAACAGTCCAAACTGTGAAGGTTCCCTGGTTAAAGCAGTCTTATTAGTGCTATTGTTGGGGTCATCGTGGTCCACACAACTCTTTCTCTTTCCAAGTGTTCAAAACAAGAGGAAAAAAACAAAAAAAAAAAAGTATTCTTACAGTGCTGAAATATTGACAAGTCAAATTATAGGTTGCCCAAAGAGGTTGTGGATGCCCCATCCCTGGAGGCACTCAAGGCAAGGCTGGATGTGGCTCTGGGCCGCCTGCTCCAGTCCACAGCAGAGGGTTGAAATGTGATGATCTTTGAGGTCCTTTTCAACCCAGGTCGTTCTATGATTCTACGAGAATGTTTTCATATTGTTACGTTCCTCAAAGGGGAAGGAGGAAACGAAAGTCTTGTCTTCCTAGTCCCCAGAGAGCTGCCCAAATGCCTCCTTGGCACATGGATGCCATATTCAAGCAGAAGTTTTAGGTCAGATGGAGAGTTATGGAAAAAGCTGTCCCAAATATTACAAATGCGCAGCACTCGACTTCTTACGTCAAAGCAAAGAGTAATGTTTCAACTGCTCCAGCAAGGAGGAAATGATGCAGGTATTAAGCATTATTACGAGAACAGAGACGCATTAATTACTGTTTATCCACCAGGACTGTGAATGGAGCTTTTTGTTGTGAAGGATTTTCACGGGGAAAGTTAATATACTTCATCCAGACCATGACATGGTACAAATCAGTGCAGTTCCATCTAAATCAATGGATCAGTGTTGATTTACAGCAGCTGAGGATCAACCCCCTCTTTTTTTGGTCTGCTGAGGATTGTATAACATACACTGCCTAGAAACACTGATGACAAATTTGAAACCGTGTAGGGATATGTTGAACCAAAAGCCTGATTCCAACCCAAACCGGCTACTCTCCTTCTAAATCACTGAGAGCTGCTGTCTTAAATGGTACTGTCAAAGGAGAGTTTTCAAACATGCATCAAAACGCAGCGGCTGCAGCCTCCGGTCGGTGCCGTGCACACCACATTCCACACAAACTCCAACCCGCCCAGTGCTGATTCATAAATGATGTGTTGGTTTAATCTATTTTTCACAGGGGGTGTTGCAGAGAAGGAAAATTAGAAACAGGTAGAAGGGACTATTATTACTGTCTCATAGTGTGCTCTTGTACATGAGGATTGGATTAAGATAACATCTGGTCTATATTTCTTGAACTATTTCCCTTTTATCACAAGAAAATCGGCAACCCATCTCACAACTGCTCCTAATTTAGATCTAAATATCACTGATGAAACATTGTACAACATGCTGTTATCTATTAAAATGATTTCCCTGAAGGAATGGTGGATACTTTTATATTTTCCAGCGAAGCCAACCACATTCCCTCTTAGCACTAACCAGTTGCCTTATAATCAAATACTCAAATGGTAAAAGCAAAATCGCTTTGGAGAAAACAAGTGAGTCCATACTGAGTTTTCAGCTGGAGCAAATTCATGCATATCCACCGATTTAAGCAAAATGATGTCCATTGACACCATCTTCTGTCGGATAAAGGCTTTGATTCCTGCATGGTACAAACCTGCAATGTGCTATGTATCTTCTACACTCACTGGTTTGAAGAGGAACTGTTTAAAATTAAATCTAGGCTCAGATGCATAATTTAGCAAGAGCCAGCAGAGGAACGAGGAAGAGTCCTGTGGTTTTCTTTGGGAAGCAGAGAGGCAGAGCACAGCACTCGGTCCTCCCTCCCATTTGGTTCAAACAGAAGAATCGTCAGTGGAATGCAGTAATCTTTTTTTCAGCACTTTGCAGAGTTCAAGTCCCCAGAAAGGAGCCTATTGAGTTCAGCAAATAAAAACTTCTGTTTTCTTCGCGAGTCTGTAATTCATTTTCATGGACAGTAAATCAGAAAAGGGAGGGAAAAAACCCTTTTTCAATCTGAAATTATTTTGCATACCTTCACTGCACATCAGTTTTACCCATTTGCATTGTATCCTCACCACTTTAAAAGGGGAATTAGATAAGCATACACTCTCAGTATTAACTGCTTTAATTTAAAAGTAATTTCTCCCATCTGGAATTACTGTTTACTGTTGTCTGGAGGAGGGAAAAAAAAAAAAAGAGAGAGAGAGAGAGAGAATCTGAAACCATAGAGAAGATCATCACAGAATAATCAATTTGAAGGAGAGAGAGGCATACAAGGAATGTAATCGATTGCCCACCAGTCAACTTGGATATTTTGGAGGGAATGCTGAGAATAAAAACTCTCCAGCAGTTACAACTGGTCACACTGGAGCCACTCATTTTTCACCTGCTTGTGTTTGTTGTCTGGCAACCAGTCAAAGGTGCTATTAGCAGAATTAAGCTCCAGAAGAAAAGATTACCCTGTAGGAGGTAAGATAAAGACCGGACAGTGTGGCTTGTTATCAGTATCACAATGAGGACCAGGTCAGTGTGGGTTTCATTTCAAACAGGTAATCTCTGCTGAAATAATAGAGTAATTGTTGCTTTGAAACCTTTATGTGCTGCAGCACACTACAGCTCATTCGATACAGATTCTGGATTCAGTGAAGAACTCTGACAAGCTCAAAATAGGCACAGAGAAAGTAAGGAAAAAAGCAGTGCACCAGTGAACAATGCCTTTATCCTGTAATTCCAGGTCAATATAGTGAAATACAAAATACTACTCAGGGCAGTTTTATACCTTGATTTATGTCTCCCTCCGTCTCAGGTTGCTACCTGCCTACCAAGTTGGGGTCTATAAACATGCAGTAACGTCATACAAAATATTTCAAGCATAATAACATATGCAATTACAGTACATCTCACAAAGCCTGAACACAATGAATCAAAGAATACCAGGGCAATTCCTTGCAACACAACTTTTTCCAAGTTTTATCTGAAGGCCTGAAAGACGTCAATGGGACAAGCTGCAAGAGGAAGATGCATGTTGCAGCTGACGTTGATGGACAGCACTTTAGGTTTTTCTGGCAAACTGCCTAAATGTTTGCCTTGAAAAATCATTGTTGAGCAATCTTTTCCTTTCTTCTTTGTCAGACACCTTTCTTCAGTCGCCTCTTCCAGAAATGTACATTAATCTTTTGGAGATTAATCTACTGTGTGTGCTGTGGATGCTCCATCCCTGTCCAAGGCCAGGCTGGATGGGGCCATGGGCAGCCCCATCTAGAGGGGAGTCCCAGCCCATGGAAGGGGTGGAACTGGATGGTATTTAAGGTCCCCTTCAACTTCAGCTGTTCCATGATTCTGTGATTCTACAATATCATTTGCAGGAAGTGCTAACTAGAGAAATGCTTCAACTTTTAAGTTGGAAAATACAACGAATGCGCTGGCAAATACTACAAAAATACAAAGAAAATAAGGGAAGGAGTTTTCATCTGTGACCTCTTACCTTTAAGGCAATCTTTGTATTCCAAGACTTGGAGGCATTTAAAGAAGGCTTCGTTCTGGTGTGGACATTGTCAGTCATCTGCACAACCTCTGAAAGCCACGATACAAGGCAAGAAGTCTGGTAGAAGCACATCAAGGCCATAATATCTTCTGCTGGAGCCACTCTGAGTTCTGGATATGGAGCAGAAAATGGCTGATTAGGCAGGGTTCTTCTACATGGTGACATGGTGACTTCCTTAGCCCTCAGAACAATCTGCGGATGATATATAGATATGTGGATGATATATATAAATGTGGATGATTATATATATATAAAGGGTCAACACAGCATCAGTTCCAGGTAAGACTATTATAAAATCATGATGAGATACAATCAGTTACAAAACTAAAGTCTCATGACCCACATAGCATTGATCCCCCTGATGTAATGGAATACAAGTCTTAAAAAGCTTTAGCTGTTTTAGTGATTATAAATTTGTTTGGCAAAAAGCAGTGGGATTGACAAAGTAAATAAGAAAAATCCTCACAAAATGTCTGTTTTAAACAAGACTTTATAAAAAGTCATTCAGCACTCAGCCTGTGGCTCAAATATCCCCAAGCAGCAGCTCCATGTGGGAAATCAACTCCAAGGGGCAAAGAATGTGGTCTGAGAGCTCCAAGAAGGAGCACAGGGACACATCTTACTGTGGTCAGAGCCAGTCAAGAATATTACTGTAGCTCAGAAGAAGAGAGTACTGATGCTGATAAAGTTTGCAGATGGCACAAGGCGGGGTGGAGCAATGCACAGCAAAAGAAATGTGTTGATTCTTCAGGATTATCTCATTCGTCTGGTTCTATATTTTGTAAAAATCACATGCAAGGTCATCCACCTATCCATCCCTTCAAAATACATAATGCAGACAGATCATCACTTTTAAACTGCTTTTGATATTGAATCATAAACATTTTGCAATGGTAAGTGCTACAGAAAACTCGCTGACTGATTGGCAGGTGCTGAGTGGACATGCAGTAGAAGGCAGTGGTGTGACAGACATGGCATGCATCATCAGATTTGCCCCTCTATGCCTTTCAGTCACACCCTTCATACCTTCTATCAATTCTAAATTAGGGCTGTCAGAACTGCAAAGCCAAAGGGCTCAGAACTCAGTACTTCTATATTACTCCCACTGCCAAATGCAATCTCAGCTATAGGGAAATAGGTCTTTAAGGAAATTATTTTCTGGTCCTAAGACAGCAAGAAACAAGAATGAGAGGCTGGCTTGGCACTGGTTACTAGATGGGATATATTAGCTCAGATTTTGCCTCCATAGCAAAGGCCAGTCACCTCAGTTACTCCAAACCTGTCCCAGTGGAAGTATTCACACTGTCTGCACTGCTGACAGACAGCACTATCTGGTTCTAAATCCAGGGAGGAGAAAGGTACCAGCCTCAAAGGAAGCCCAGAGTCCCCATCCTTTTAAGTTGATAGCTGAAACAATTACATGCTTGTGCCTTGTATTTTGCTCAACTATCCCAATTATTCTTTTTGCTTCTGTGATGCCTCCAAGGCAAAGAAATTGCTGCATAGGTCAAAGAAATATGGAAAGCTCCTCATTCATAATAAAACAGGTTCTGAAACGAGCTCCACAGGAGCAGCCTCCAGGCTCATGACTCCAATGAGTCCACCGGGGAGCATATGGGCTTGCCTACAGAAAGACCATGGCAGATTTGAGCATATGAGCTGAGGGGGCTGATCCTGCTAACACCTCATACCGGGCATACAGCCAGGTGTGCAGGGATATTCAAACTAAATCCTAATTAAGTGTCTGAATTCCCAGTGAAATCCATGGGCAGTTGGATGCTGAAATATCAACGTGGATATTGATCCCATTGCTTATCAGTCTGAGCAGTATCCCACTGATTCCAAGAGCAGGTGATGGCATTTGCTGTTTCATTCCAACTTATCTTCATTTTGCCTTAAATGTGAGAAAAGCAAGCTCTGAGGATGACTGCACTATCTCTAAGTATATACGTGCTAGCCCCTTCTCCATGGAAAAGAAGGACCCAAGCTTGAGCAACACAGAGAGAGAATCAGCACATCACCAGAACTCACAAGGCCTGAAAGTTTGAGAGGCTGCATTTTATAAAGCCTTGTAAAATAGCTAGCTCTTAAGGAAATGCACATAGCCTAAAACATAATGACCCGCTCCACCCTTTTTGCCACATTACCATTGAAATGAGCTGATAAAAAACGTTTGGTGACCAAGCCAATATAAAAACATTCTGATTTCACACCAAAGGCATGCTCAGCTTCTAACAGGAACTAAGAATCCTGCACCTCTCTTAGATCATATCATTGCTGCCCACTCAGAGTAAGTGATTGATATAACAGACGTGTTGAATCAAGATGCTGGTTCATTCTTTTCCTTTTTTATGCAGCCACTTTGAGCCAACTTATTTTTTTCACCCAGAATATCTGTGATTCCTTAGATTCTTTGAGGCTATTCCCTTCATAATTGGAGGAGCTGCCTGAGCACAAAGCTGCAGCACAACTCTTTCTCCCCACTGTAGGAGCTCCCTGGGTCAGAGGCACACACAAGTCAGCCAGTTTGAAAAAGGAGGAACGCTGAGGCAGGCAGAAGAGCCCAAAGTAGGGAGACAGGAGGGAAAACACTCATGTCCCTGTTATTTCTTAAACAGATCATGGCCTGAGCTAGATCCCACTGAAGTCAGTGATGCAGTTCCTATCAAGCTCATCAGAATAATCTCTCAGAGCATGTTTTCTTGCCAGCTATCTGAGCAGTATGGCTGGGCCCTATAGAACATAATCCTTACTATCTCCTAACCTATACAGCCCTTCAGAAAAGCTGACCTTCTTTAAAAGAGCACCTTCAGGACACGGGACCCCACTTGTGTTGCTCCTGTCCTCTGGTACTTTCCTCCTCTTTGCATGCTAGGAGTTGTTAGAGAGGCTTCTCTGATTCCTTCAGATATGGGACACACCTTTAAAGAAAGCAGCTCCTCTATTCCATGTTGTAATTACACGAACTGTCACTCTTCCTACCCATTCCTGGAGGGTAAAGGGAATCTGCAGTATCATGACTTGAAAGTTACCTGTGTCTGCAACTCAGCAGGTGAAAAGAGCTACACAGTTCATCCAAACCATGCACACAAGCCACAGTTTTTCAACTTTTGATTAAAGCATCCTCTATATTCTGACATCCTGGCTCTGTCCCCCACTGTGCCCAAACATGGGAGCCACATTCAGGCAAGATCTTTGCACTTGACCATACAGAGATGTGCATCAGCTGGCCTCGTGGAGCTGGAAGAGCCACTGTTGAGATACAGCTCAGAGCACACAGATGTTCTGAGTTTCCTCAAGAGGAGGTTTAGATCCAGGAGAAATATTATACTGAGAGGGTGCTGAACCCTCACTGCTGCTCAGAGAACTGCGGGTGCCCCTCTCCTGGAGGTGTCCAGTGTCACAGATGGGGCCCTGGGCAGCCTGAGCTGTGCCTGATTCACTGATGGCTAACCCCACCAGCAGGAGGGGTTCAGATCTTTGAGGTCCTTTCCAACCCAACCATTCTGTGATTCCTCACTGAGACAGACAGCTTTCTGCTCCAACAGCCCAAGAGCCAATGCTGCTCGTACAGCTGTTAAACTGACAACTCCTGATAAACTGCTGCTGACATTTACTGCTGACAGGTTGCCGAGATCCACCCATGTAATGCCTTCCTATTGCACCTCACAGCTCCAAGCAAACGTCGCTCACCTGCGTGCACGCTCAGATGTGTGACTCACGCTGGTTTGGTGTGGATGGGGAGCTGGGTGGGTGTGTTGTCAGTGAGGGCCGATGGATGGATTGCAGGGGAGGCTGTGAGAGTTCACTGCAGTTTTGAAACGCTCAATGCTGATGAAAAGCAGGTTTTTAAGTTAGAAAAATAATTTCTGATCCACAATTTATTTATTTTTTTTTGTGTGTGTGTGTGTGTAGGGACTTATGTTCTAACTAAAAATACTTTGCTCCAGGGATGCTGTTTGTTTTCTACTGCTGTCAGTGCAAGCAGCCTGGATCTACAGAATCTGGATAGATATTATAACCAAACTATTCTGAGAAAACAAATCTTAAAAACAATATATGTGATGCAGCTGTTTAGTGGCTCCCCGGGGCTTACTGGCCTGGCTGCCAGCTCTCAGCTCTTTTTGTTTAAAGCTGGGAGGACCAATTTCTTTACATTACCTTATAGAGTCTATATGTCCCTCTCCTCTCCGTGCTGTCACCCTAGAAGGCTCTAACAAGTCTCCTGCTGCCACATTCTTGCTCTCAGGAAGATCTGTTAACATCTCTGCCTCCTTTTGATCTTCTGAGCCTTCTCCCAACACTTTTCACAGCCTCCTGAAAATGAGATTCTCGAAGTCAATAATTTGCTTATTGTCTCCCTCGTGTAAACTTCAGTGGTTGTCATCCGGGAAGCTATTTCCTTGCTTGTTCTTTCCACATCTCCTATTGGATTCCAGGTTTAAGAATTGTACTAACCACTTGAAACAAGCACTAGCACCTGTCTAATGCTCAACAATTCAGTCGCCTATCGGTATTTTGGGATTTATGTTTAATAGCTCCTTTCCCTTTCACTGTTCAGTTTAACTGTACCGAGATGCAGCAGCTGAGGGTAGAATTTACACATGAAGTGATACTTAAGGGTGTGATAGCAAAGGAGACCTCTTGTATTCACAGAGAGTCCCAGAGGGCTTCTAGGGGTCCATGCCCTTGGCCCTTGTTGCAGGATGGAAGCCTAAACAAACCATCTAACACAGTAAGAAAATACTTCTCAGCCTATTATATTCCCCCCCAGCACTACCACCCCTCCGATCGGTTAAAATAGCACAGTATTCTGTACCACAAAGGACTGTAATTTGTATGGAATGCCAAGCACTTGGGAAGCACAAGGGGACACTGAGCGAGGAGGTCTCATCCCATAGACACTCTGTCCCTTTCAAACCATGGGAATACAGCCTGCCTCCCTCGATGTGTAATGCAGCCCTGAGAGATGAATGCTGATCATAGCCCGAACAAAAATTGAAAAAAGATGTTTCCAAAATGGCATAGCTCTCCCTTAGCCCAGAATCTTTCCCTTAGAACAATGAAGCTTTTTATAGGCTACATACAAAGAAAGAACATGGAAGACAGAATCTTAGAATCCTTAGAGTTGGAAGGGACCACTAAAAGCCATCCAGTCCAACTCCTCTGCAATGCTCAGGGACACCGCAGCTCCATCAGGTTGCCCAGAGCCTGATCCAGCCTGGCCTTGAAAGTCTTCAGGGATGGGGCATCCACCACATCTCTGGGCAACCTGTGCCAGTTTACTCTTGATCCACAAATGAAATCTAATTACATGCCACTGCTCAGCCATGTTGAGAGAATGTCTCAACCCTAGGGACATCAGACCCTAAGTGGTGCCTAATGCTACCTATGATTCTTCCTTCAATGCAATGCAGGAAGATTAAAGAAATAAGATGGACTGAATCTCCAGCTGGTAAAAATAGCAACAGTCAATCACTGGACACCCATGGCTTAGACATCTGCCTGCAGGGCAACCATTGGGAATGTTTGGTTCAAGGTTTTCCAGCGCTTTCCACTTATTCCATACTATTTTATCAGTTGAACTAGTTTTAATACAAGCAAAACTAGTTCTATAAAAGACGAAATCCTGGTTCTGAAGAGAAGCGCTGTGTCTGTATTCTGCTCTTCTGATTGTAGTGACAATGGGCACAGGGAGAAGTTGCCATGGTTTGGCATAATTTTCTATCCCTTCTGCTGACTTTTGTGGTTGAAACCCTTCTGCTGCCTCACAGTTTCACTCCTATTAACTTCCTTCTTACAGTGCAGTGCTGATGGTGTTAGCTAAGCTTCTCCTGTGGAGCTGTGACTGTGGCTGAGAGGTTGGGTGGGCAGTGGGGAATGGCAGCCCTCCCAGTAACTGAAGGCTAAATGCCACAAGGACCACAGATCAGAAGCCTAAGATAGCTTTAAGCAATGACCACGATATAAACCTGGGTACAGGTCCCACACAGAAGGCACAGCCACAGCAGAACCATGTCTTTCTACTTTCACCATTCACCATCCTTACTGGACTACAAGAAAATCTACTGCTCAACTATTTTTAATTTGCACAAAAACTGAAGAAGGAAAAAGCCTTCACCCCAAAAACTCACAAATAAATCCATGTTTAGAAAAGCAAAAATGCCAAAAGCATTTGTGATGTCTGCTGCTAATCACTGTATCTCCACTATCAGAAGAACTCCTGAGGAAGCTGCACGTCCACAGTCCTTTCACTTCTACATCCACAACTGGGTATATCACAAGGTAGGATTTTCAGTGTGAAGAATATTGGTTCAGCTTCTACCATCCAGGCAGGCAAGCACGTGAGTGGCTGCAACAGAAGGAGTGGATCCACTTAATTGTGTAAGGAAGAGGAGCAGAACTGCTCCTTCCAATTGAAGTGACTGGTTCATCCTTATCATGTGAATTCCCTCCAGGTCCCTACAAAGAGAGTCGATGTTTAGATGACCATCCAGAGGAATGGCTTCAGACTGCACTTAAATCTAAATCAGACTGCCTAATAGGGACAGAATTGAAACATCTCTACTGGATGAGGCTGTGGTATCCATGCCTTAATTTGTTCTTGCCAAAAGGTCAGTTTAGATGGACCCAAAGGGAGGACTGCATTATGCATCTTGTTTGAAACAAAAATGGCACTTTTCCCCTGAATGCAGGCATTTTGCTCTTCTGACTAAGCACACCTGTTTTCTCAACTAACTCAAATCCTTGCAGCCATGTGTGCCCAGGGGAAGGAGGGAGTGTAATAAATAGCAGAAGCAAATAATTTACTCAGTAAAGAGCATTCCATGCTTTCTGTATGCAAATTCTGCATAAAAATTCTACATATATGGTACAGAACTGCTCTGAACTGAACTCTAAAAATGTTTAAGGCAAACACAGCTGTTATCAAGCGTTGTTCTTTCCAAAATGCCATTCAGTTTGATAGTTCTCACTATGCCAACAGCATTCCCAGTTCAAATCTCTCTTTTTGAGGTCTTAACAACTATTTTACACAGGGGAAATTCACCCTGAAAGTCGGTGCTCTGAATCTATAACCAAATGTGTGTTTCTCCCTTCTTATGATACCAAGTCAGCCCAAATTGACTCCAACAGATCCTGGCCAAAGAGGCTGAGATAATTTAGGTTTTTAAGAATTACAAATATTTTTAATTTCAGGACATACCTTGTAACATCCCTGTTCAGCAAAATATTTTAGTGCCTTTGAGTACGACTCAAATCTCACTGGTGTCAGAAGACACATGATATATGATGTTCAAACCCCAGTATCTGGTAAAATTTGCTAAAGTGTTTGGAACTGCAATAACAACTTATTGAAATACCAGTTTATGAGAGCTGGGTTAGATCAGAGTTGTATTTTAGTTGACTGGTTGGACTGCTGTTGTAGTAACTTTTAAGGAAGTTGGGATTCTTTCACTCAAATATAAAGATTAGATTTTTCTTTTAAGAATCAAAAGTCTTTTAAACCCATAATTCTACAAAACTAAAGGGGAAGGCACTTCACATATGCTTCCTTCAGGGGGTTGGTCATGGGATCTCTCTGCACATTGAGCTCCTGAGAAAACACCTAAAATAACCCAGCAGCTGGCATTTGTAAATGTCATAGAGACAGTAAGGTCAGCACTCCAGCTGAGGTCTATTTAATTCAAATCAGGTCCTGAACTGTTGGTTACTGAATATGATTTTGACTCATAGAATCACCAAGGTTGGAAAAGACCTCCAAGATCAAGCAGTCCAACCGTCCACCTACCACCAGAATTGCCCCATGAAACCGTGTCCCTCAGTACAACACCCAGACAGCTCTTGAACACATCTAGTATTATATGCACATGTTATTTAACGTGTATTATTTACTACCATATGCATGTGTGTCATTTAAAAACCATGAGCTGAGATGATCTAATTCATCACACCATGTGCCTACAAGAGAGACAGGAACTCCTTGCCCTTTTGCATCCTTGCATTGGTGACCCTGCCCATGGCAGGGGGGCTGAAATGAGATGATCTTTGAGGTCCCTTTCAACCCAGGCCATTCTACAATTTTATGATTTCCTTCACCCCGGCCAAAGCAATTCCTGTGGAGGAAGCAAAGCTGGCAGCCTCCTCTGAACTGCCTCTCTTCATCCCTTTCAGATGGGTGGATCTTTCAGGACCATCCTTCCCAGTGCACCAACCACCACTGCTGATCTAATGAGGTGGAGCAGGTCATCTGCACACAAAACAGAATGGGAACAATCCTCCTTCTGCTCTGAAGCAAAGACAAGCAAGTGCTGCAACGTGTGTTAGTGCAATGTAGCTTACCTAACACATAGTCTCAAGAGAAGGAAATTCACAAAGTGTCTTGGGAGCTCAAACCAATATCATCATTGTAAAGCTGGAATTCCATTTTTAGAAAGCGAAGTAACGGATCCTCTGTGCAACATCAAACCACTCTGTACAGCGTGTTCTCCCTCATTAGCTCACCAAGTAGCAACAGCAGAGAAAAGGGGGGGTTGGGGGGGGGTTTACTGATGCGTTGTAATTACTGACTGACAGCTTGTCACTGAGCAAAGCAGAGGAGAAGTCGCTAATTAATGCAGGCCAGTTGCTTTCCTCTCTGAACACATCCTTTCCCAAAGCACAAGGTGGAGCTATGGTAGGGAAGCCCAACCCAAGGCCTGATGGCTATTTCCATCTCTGTCACCGGTAATAATTTGAATAGGTCTGACTTCATCTGGGCACAAATACAGCTTTGAGAAGAGCAGGAAACAAAAGCAGACGGGCCATCCACTAGCAACAAAGTTATTAACCCCTGGACCCTAATAAGGAGCACACAAATGATCACAATGAAGGATTCCTGGTAGCAGGCTGAGCTCCACGATGCTTCTGCCTCCAGTATCTCACAAGGAGACTGTGTAGAGCATGTACTCAGGGCCTTTTAGGGTTTCTGTGATGGTCTTTAGAATTCTCAAGCAGTTAGCATCAGGTACAGGGATATGCTGTCAGTTCTGCTTTTCAACAGTAGTGCAGTATCCCATCAGCAACGAGGATGGGCAGAGAGTTTTCACTTATATGCCACTACATTGGATGTGCCAAAACTGTTCCTCCCTCAAAAGGGACATCTTTTTGCCTTTATGAGGTACAAGCTAATAGTTCAGGTGAAGGAGAAAGTTGGTAGAGAAACTCCTTTCCTCAACAGGCAGGTCCAAAATACTGCAAGGGGGCTCTCACACAGAGAAAACACACGTAAAAAGAAGAGACAGAGAAACAAAAAACGAGTGAAAATATCACAGGGGAAGGAGGAACCCTGAAATCTTGATCCCAAGTGTGTTAATTATACTTGATATTGTAGACACTGGAAGAGCCTTGCAAGAATTAGGTGGAGGAACACATTGAGAATTACTACTGACTCAAAGCAGACAGATTTCAGAGGTCAAAGACACAGTCCTCAAGATGCTAAAGTTGACTGACAGTCCTGTATGAGAATGCCATGAAGGAATCTGATTAAGACAATCCACAAGAGACAAAAGACAGATAATAGAAAAGCTAATAGTTTTCCAGGAATGAAAGCAACGTCGTTGAACAAACATGGAATGATTCCAAGTTCAGAAAGGACTTCAGTTACAGTCCATGTTGACATCCTTGACATTACACCAGGCACCGTTCTGGAGCTCTTGACAGACTGCAGGAGAGGTTTTTTAAATGACCTTATCAGAAAACTTTCCAAGCAAGTTTTCCTTGCTTGGAACAGTAAGTGAAAATTTAGCTAGGTAAGCAAACAGCAAAGGAGGGGCAACTTCGGTTTTGTTGAGCACTGAAACTATTACAGGGAAGAGGGTTTTAATTTTACACGGAGGGTTAACAACCTCTTGGAAGCAAAGCTGGGAGTCTTCAAACTAGCTGTGTCCTGGGAGGATAAAAATGAGATAATCGTGATAGGAATGCCTAAATGTGTGTGTAATCTCTAATTGGACAAGATTTGATTAGCAAATAGCACTACAATTCAAGGCATTATCTAGCCTAAGGATACCTCACTACTCCTTGGCTAGAGATTATCAAACCACAGCTTGGCCAGTAAGAGATCAGCCATTTCTAAAGTAGTCAGATAGATCAGGCAATTTCTGGGCGTGCTTAATGGTACCTCTAAGCCAATCTCACAGCAAACTGTCAACAAAGGTCACCCTCCTGTGCCATGTCTTATGCTCCTCTGTGCATATGGTGAACAAATTCTTCAAGGAATTAAGAGTGCAGTTACTCAACAAAGCTTAAAGAGAGACATAACTCTACTGTAGGAGGTGCAGAATTACCTCTTTCAGTAGAAGGGCAAGATGCAAGATCAGATCAACTGTATCACATCTTCAGTTCCTTCCAAGAGAGGAACATCATGATGTAGATAGTCTGAACCACCCTCTAGAGATTTCTCCCTAAATTATAGAAGAAACCTAATGTGATCGCATCTTAACCCTAAGAAAGAGTAATTATCAATGTTTTTACCTTCCCTAAACTGCCTCATTCCAGAGCCTGATGACTTACAGTGTATAGGAAGAAGACAGCGCAGAATAACATGACACTAGGGCAGTTCTGATTTAGAGACTAAAAATGTTACACAATCTATACTTCTCACAGAGCTGTGGAAAAAGCAACGTACATTAAAGTCAAGAAGGGTAGCTAGCTGAGGACAACTATGTTTTAAACTGGACATATAGGACAATGTCTAAAAGTACTTCAAGAATTGAGGTTTGAGAGATATGAAGCTTAAAAACCTCTGTGTTGAAAAAACTGGAAAAGTAGTAATAAGGAAGTGTTAGAGATCCTTTTTTTCTTTCCTTATGTTGATAAGTAATACTGATATAGTTGAAACCTGGGGTAAGTCACTCAGTCTGAAAGTTAGAGTCAGTGATTACATCTCCTTCTGTAAAGCAGAAGAATAAAACAGAAAGGACTTGTTCCTCTGCAAAGACACTTACCTGTTACGTGGTCAGAGGTCATATGGAATTCACATGCCTGAATGCTTCCAAACTTTTAAGTAAGCAGTAATGCGTCTGTTCGGGCTACTGGTTATCATCAGGTTGAGACAACTGGTTTCAAGCCTCTGTCTGTAATGGATAGAAAGTACAGGTGAGACATCTATTGGAGTAACCAGTAAGTTCTGTTGTCTGTGCTTCGAAGGAGGTCGGAATATTCCCCAACTATTCAAAGCAAGACTACAAAAATACTCAGATATCAAAAAGAGAAGCTCATTGTGTGAACTTGGATGGAGTGGAGCCAGATGAATTCAGTTCTAAACTAAGAAGTAATTTCCTTGCAATAAGGATTATCAAATATTGGACCACCTTGGCAAAAGATGCGGCTGCATTTGTTCTCCTTAGGTGAGATCAGGTATGGTTCTAACAAAATGCTTTCATCCAGCTTCCAGAAAGTTCCATACTGCCTCTGGAAACTAGAGGATGGAAATGGGCAGTGTCACCTTCCACCTTGAGAGCCTCTGTATGGGTAGCAGGACTTCTTTAAAACAAATAAACAGAGGCTCTCTCAGAAAGCCAGAGTGTGAGGTGATCTGACTGATGTGGTCTGATTGATGCAGTGGGTTTAGCTTTACAGGTTGAACTTGCAAACTTTGTCAGCTTCCCAAGAGCCCCATAGAACCATTCTGGTGATCACCTCTTCAAGACCACTGCTTGAGAGTAACTTAAAATCAACAGCCAGTAACCTTTGCACACAGAAGTTAAAATACATGCTTTACAGGCATATAATGTAAATTATAATTACATTCATATACACAAAGCAACTTTTCAGTGTCTGCAAACTGGAAAGTTTGGAAAATTCTAGGTTCAGTTTTCAGAAGCCAACAACTGCTCTTGGATGACTTCATTTTTAATAGCTTACTTGTGTGGATTTTGCTTTTATTTTAAAGGTGATAAAACAGTGAAGATGTTTCCTGAAAGGTACACTCCTCTAATGAACCTTAAAGTAAAAATGAAAAACAGTTAGTTTCATTATTCCAGCTAATTGCCTTTGTTTGTTTTTTTCCCTTTTTCCTTTCCTTTCCTTTCCTTTCCTTTCCTTTCCTTTCCTTTCCTTTCCTTTCCTTTCCTTTCCTTTCCTTTCTTTCCTTTTCCTTCTTTTTCCTTNCTTTCCTTTCCTTTCCTTTCCTTTCCTTTCCTTTCCTTTCCTTTCCTTTCCACCTTCCCTTCCCTTCATTTTTCCTAACAACAGAATAAATCAGAAAAGCTGTCATTTCACACTTTACAAATTCTTTACAAAAGAAGGCAGACGGCCCCAAAAGCCAAGGCAAAAACAATCTCTAACAACTGTCTCTTCTTAGGGCAGACACATCTGCACTGTCAGCTGTTCTCCAGACAGGCAGGTTTGAAGATTTCTACACACACAACACGCCATGTGGGCTCCCAGCCTATAGTACAGCTCCTGAAAGTAGATTTTGATGGGTCAAAGCCATTTTATTGAATTAGCCCTTTATTGTTTACATTAAATCCAAGTGAGCTCACAAATACTGACTTATCCTTCTGAAAGGATGGATTATACCGCGTGGCTCGGATGCAAAAAAAGATTAGGGTTTTTGTACTAATTACTTCCAGCATGAGGCGTGCATAGACCAGAAGACCATTGAAGATATTCCGCTGGGCATTTCAGTGCAGCAATGCTTGCCATCTTTTCTTGCCTGAGGATGTCTGCTTCTCCATAACATAAACTGGGAGGGCCACTCTGTCATTAAAACCCATATCTGAGAACTACCATGGCTGGGACAGAGGGTGGCAACAGCCCTTTTCACACAGAATTGTAGAATAATTAAGGTTGGAAAAAACCTCCAAAATCCCTTAGGCCAGCCCAACCCCACTGTGCCACATCTCCACAGCTCTGGAACGTATCCTGGGACAGTGACCCCCCACTCCCTGGGCAGCTGTGCCAGTGCATCATCACTCTTTTGGAGAAGAAACATTTCCTAATACCCAACCTGACCTCCCCGGCACTACTTGAGGCCATCGCTTCTGTCCTATTGCTGTTACCCGGGAGCAGAGAACGACCCCCACCTCATCACCACCTCCTCTCAGGCAGTTGTAGAGAGCAGTGAGGTCTCTCCTGAGTCCCTTCTCCAGATTGACCCATCCCGGCTCCCTCAGCTGCTCCCCATGAAACGAGTGCTGCAGACCCCTCACAGCTCCACTGCCCTTCTGTGCACACGCTGCAGGGCCTCTGTGTCTTTCTTTTGGAATGCAGCACTCGAGGTGCAGTCTGTTTCTGGCTCTTTCATCCACCCTCCCAAAGTCCCCATTGCTGCAAAGTGCACCTCAGCATCCCTCTCTACTCCGAATCACTCAGAAAGGAAGAAAACAAAAATCTTTTACCTAGTTATTACCGAGTTTTGATTAATTTATACTTAATCAACAAAGTCATCCATCAACAGGCATGGTTTCTCAGACTCCAAAGCCCAAGGTACTTGCAGCAGCCTGACAAATTAAGAGTGGAATACAGATGTGAAGATGTGGGGGATGCGATGAGCCGGGATGGCTGTCATTACCGCCAACCACGGGTGCTGCAGAAGGACAAGGTGGGCAGACACACACCGCGTGGAAGACACACACTGTGCGTTTTCTTCTCTGAATGACCCCTCGTATTTCTCAGAACCAGACAGACACCTGCCTGCGCAGAGCGGACATTCAGCTCCTGGGCCGCTTTTGTGGCCAACGGTGGAATTCTTGCACAGGCAAAACAAATCTGCTGGGGAGCTCAAGGTTTTGTATGGGTAAAACAGATGTCCCAGTAAGGCACGCAGCTTTCACTGAATAACTTTGTGCAGAGCGACATCGGATCTTCTCACTACACAGATTACTACCTGGGGCCCAGGCTGCGTTGGTATTTGTGTGAGTGATGATACTCTGCGTAGCTCGTGGAACAGAGCAAACAGAAAGCTTAGAGGCAGCCTGAAGATGTGCGAGGAGCTGATCCTACCGAAGGACACCTCCTGTCGCCCTTATGTTCAGCAGCACGCAGGGCAGCATGAGCATCCTGATTGTTGTGCTATGGAAAGCTAAGTCTACGCTGTAGAAAGCAAACATCCACGCCTGTACGAGGTCGCACTAGCTATGGTGAGGAAGGTAAGGCTCACAAGAGGGTCTTGTTTTAAACCTTGCATTCAATAAACTGCTAGAAGGACAAAATGAAAACAAGCTATTGTGTTAATCTCCAGATTAGCCCTCATAGTCTGTCAATTTAATACTGATTAGTAAACAATGTCCATAATTAAGCTGTTGTTGGAGACACAAATGCCCCACGAGCCCGAACTAATGCGTAGCATTCAATCCTTTTACAAAGGATGGCAGATACAATTCCAGGAATGTTAATGCTGCCAAGTATCCATGATGCACATAACAAAAGAGGAGGCAGAGACTTGAGGTAATTAAGCTCACACTGGTCCTTCTCTCCAGCCCGTATTTGTTTATGGACTAAATGTTATGAGGTGCAGTAAATAAAATGTCACCGAATCGTGGGAGTTGGGACCAAAATCAGTATGAAGTTTATGGGGTCGTCAAACGCTGGATTCCCCTGGCATCAAAGCACGCATATCCTTTGCTAAGGCTGGTGACATTAATGTGCATGACAGGGGTCCACGGGGCCGTGGTCCCCTAATTGTTTAGGAGACCTTTTAGTCTGGTTGCAGACTGCATGTCTTGGTATTTGTGGAGCTAATTGCACTGAAATCCGCCAGCACAGTGTTTGCAGTGATGGGTTCACTCATTTATCCTCGGGATAATACTCTGCTCTTTGTCAGCCCGCTCCCCACTTCGCTCCGGGACTCACCCCACAGCACCAGGGGAAACAGCTCCCAGCAGAGCAGCCGATGGAAACCCACTGACTGCACAGGTGCGGGAGCATAAACACTGAAACACCGAACAATACTGCTTCCCTGAGAGCTCTCCTTTAGCCATAACCCTTTCTGTTTTCTTTCCATGGGGGCTGCGGAGCCAAATCTGCAGTTCAGTCCCTCCCATGCTTCAACAGTTGGGAATGGTGGAGGGGCTGCCAGGCTGCTCTTACTAAGTTACTTTTCCACGTTGAGTCTCATGAATCTGCAGTTTAGTGCCGCCTGTAGGACAAGGGGAAATGGTTTCCAGCTATAGAAGGGAAGATTTAGAGTGGGTATAAGGGAAAGGTTTCTTACAACAGGAGTGGTGAAGTGCTGCATGGGCTGCCCAGAGGGACATTGGTGCTCCATCCCTGCAGACCTCCAAGGTCAAGGGATAGGATTCTGAGCACTGATGGAGCTGTGAGCATCCCTGGTCACTGCAGGGCAGAAAGAGGAACCAGGCAGCCTTTAAGGGTCCCTTCCAACTCCGACAGTTCCATGATTCTGTATTCCATGTAGGTCAATGCTTTGGGTTCCCTGTGCCATCCTGTTTTTTCTCACCTAAGAAAAGGTGAGGGTGGACACACTCACAAGTAATCTCTTACATTGATCTCTGTGTTTTTCACATGGGGAGAAAAGTGGCATTAGTCAGAGTCCTGAAAAGTGACATCATGCAGAAAATTATTTTCCCTAATATGGACTTCGAGCTTTACAAACTTCAAAGTAAGAGAGCTAAGTACTTTCTGACATTTTTCCAGATTTCTTGATTTGTGGCATTTTCTCAGTTGTCTTGCCCCCATATTTGTAAGCATACAAGCAGCTAACAAAATCATCACATTAGCATTTCACAGAGGTGAAGCTCTGTCTGCCCAAGGATCTCAAAGGCCTTGGCCTACATTGCAGCCTGGACAGTATCACAAATTAAATCACTTCACCAAAGGTCAAACAATGTAAATCAGCGTCAGAACTGGGAAAAACCACTCAGAAGCACCTTCCCCACTGTCCATCCCAGATCTCAATGTTGAACAGCATGGAATGGCTTCCTGTTTTGTCATGTGGATGCAATTAGGGTGGGTCACAAGTTCTCCAAATTTTTGGCCAGATGGGAACTGAGCTTCCTGAGCCTTTCCAAAGTGTTACTTGCCTGTGTTTGCCCATGAAGAGATGTCAAAACAAGAGCAGGTGAGACAACAAAGTACAGATATGCAGTTGAGATCCCACTGAATCACACAATGATACATCAAAGGGAGCAAAGAACGTGGTCGACAAAGAAGGAAATTGGGGTTTGGGATTGAAACACACAAGTGAGACCAGAATGTAGGTTTGGTTTTTTTTTTTTTCCCTCCCCTTTTTACACTGGAGAGTCACACAAGAGACTTAAGAGTTTTCAATGAGCCGTGCAAGAGACCAATAAAGGACTAATATCCTTCTCTACTTACTCTTCGACTTAGACAGGGAAAGGTTTTTTAGATGAAGACTCCAGTTCTACTGAAGCATATTTGCCAAATTGTCCCCATTTTGAGCACATTAGCAGAAAAACAGGAGTACATAAAAACTGCAGTTCTACTTCTGGTCTTGGGTTGATCATGATACAACAGAGACTTCTCATTGTTCAGAAGGACACAAATACATGCTTGTCTCTGGATTTGTAGAAGTAGGAATTGATCTCTTACTGCCTCTTCTCATTGTCTCATCATGCAACATACTGATTGCAGGGGACTTAGAGGTACTTTGAGAGATGCAACAGAGCACTTGCACAGAATGCATTTTAGAAAAATACACCTCCTCTCTCTATAAGGGGAAAGATAAGCACATAAAAATGGCTCTTCTTCCTACTGGTCACAGCCAATGGCTACTGATTCATACAGAAAAGGCAGAATGACATAATGCATTTAAGCAGAAGCAAAAAGCTGAAAATGAAAGCATTGATGGATAGCTGTCCTAAGCTCCTAAGGAACGACGTAGTGGCAACTCTTAAGACCTCGAATGGAAGAGTTGGAAACTCCGCTGTAACAGACATAAATGCAGCCCCTCTTGGCATGAGGATTTAAAATTAGACAACCTGAAATTCAGCAGTTAGCTGGAATGCTCTCCAGATTAGCTGTATGCTGTCTGGAAATCAGCTCTTCGGTACTCACTTAGAAAAGAGGAGCTTTTTATTACATCAGGTGCACTGAGGCAGCTACCTGACACTCGCATCACCAATACACACCACTGAGTTCCTCAAGCAAAAGCTCAGCACAAGAACAAACTCTGCCAAAAGCAGCTTTTTCGCATCCCTTCAAACACGGAGGGCTGAACGAGGCTCAGAGAAAAGGGAAATGTGCAGTTACTCTGCAGACATCCTCTTCTGGTCCCAGCAATAGCTGCAGAAAGAGAGGCAGCCTTCAGCCCTGTTGATCCCCTAGGAAAATGGTTCATGGAAACACTGTATTGCACACCTGATTAATGAAGACTTGCTGTCTGTCTCTGCTCAGAGGAGAGCATCCTGGTGGCCAAAGTACAGACAGATGTAGAGAAGCCAAGCCTCACCTCTCTGCTCTGCTGCATGCTTGCAACGTGACCCTGGACAAGCTGCTTACACCTAGGTCCTCCAAGGGTGTGTTTGGTTTTTGTTTTTTATGGAACCTAAAGTTATTACTGGGAATTATACACCTCAAAAGTGTTCTCATCCCAGACAAAATTTCTCCACAATCCAGTTCTTCACATGAAAAGCAAGATCTCAAGCCCTCCTTGCTTACCAGAAATGCTACAGCTATGTAAACAAGACTGAGGTGCTGGGGGAAGTAGCTACAGAAAGAACCACTTAAGTTAACATCTATTAAATAGCCTTCAGCATTCCCTAAACTTGTTTGTGCTCTCTACAGACATCCCCACTTGTCTACTTTAGCCACGCGTGGCTGTAGAGAGCAGGTGCATCTGCTCCATAGGAGGAGAGAGAACTCAACAGCATACCCCACTGCTGAGGAAAGCAAAGCGCAGAGCTCAGCCCTCATCAGGCATCAGGAATCCTCAGCCTTCCTCTCTGCCCCAACACAAAGATCCAGTCAGACTTTGCTATCTGCTGGATACCAAGCATCCGACTATGAGCCTCGTTAGCACAGAGACAGCAATTAATCGTTTCACTCTTCACTGAACTTCTTGTTGAAAAGTCATTTTCACTGCATCAGCTGTTATCACTCAAGGAAACAGTCCCAAATTGCTTCGGGGGAAGGTTTAGATTGTAGACTTGGAAGAATTTCTTTATGGAGGGGGTGGTCAGGCACTGGAATGGGTTGCCTGGGGCAGTGGTGGGGTTCCCATCCCTCGAGCATTGTGGAGACATGGCATGAAAAGACAACGTGGCTTAGAGATGGGACTCAGCAAGTCGAGTTGATTGTTGGACCTGATGATCTTGAAGGCATTTGCCAGTCTAAAAGATTCTACGAAAGATAATTCTCGCATTGTTCTTGATGCATCAGCTCAGCAGTAATGAAGCTGAGCTACCTGATGCCTAGTCTATCGTTCGCTGTATGCTTGCCCAGTATCCATCCACATCTCAAATTCCTGGGTGGCCTCCCATCCTGGCTGACAGAGGTCCCTACCTTGTGGTCTTTAATCTGTGAAGTCTCCACAGACGTTTCTGGTGGGTTGTATCCATCTGGATATGTGCTGCTGCTGAGGCTTCATTCCCCAACAGCTGCATTGTTATTTAAAACACTTAAAGCACACTTAGCACCTTCTAGTATTGTTTCCTTTGATGAGTCAAGGACACAGGTGCGGTAGTTACTTGCTGCAAAACAGAGTTCGCTAGTTTTCTTGCTGGCCCTCCAAATCAGTCTGGTTTTCATCCCCCAGACACAAGCACGTGGCAGTTACACTGAAGCAGAGAGAAGGAAACATTACCCATAACTTTAGAAAGTTTAGTGAGAGTTAAGAAGCTGTGGGGTACTTTTTCCTGGAAGCAGGGGCACAGTCCTATACCAGCTTTCCTAACAACTTCAAGGGACTTCACATCATTTCACAGGTGGAAGGACCACTGTGCACCAGTTCTCACTGACCAGGCAACAATCCCAACAAATGCAATGGTTACACATTGCAAGGATGGAGAATGGGAGAGTGTCGCCAAGCTGGCAGTTCCAGCTACAGGAGTCAGAAGGCCACGGAAAGTCATACTGCATTTGTTCCTGAAGGCACTCCCTAAGGCAGAAGTAGGTTATAATTCACTGTGAGAAAACTGGGCATAAGTCCATCAAGACAGGAGAAAAAAAAAAAATGTGATACTGCAAAGGAAATCAGATGCCACCTTGTGGCCAAAATCCATGAAATTGCTATTGTAGATAAAATACAGTTCACAAAATACAAAGATAAGCAGACAAAAGAAAAGAAATGGAGGCTAAGACAACCTAATATGGAGCATTTTAGTTTCCAAGTCCATGTTTCAGTCTACAGGTATAGAACCAACTCCTCCATACTTCTGGTTGATAAACTCCATTAAAGGATAGCCATAAATATGGAAGTTTCCCCCATTATTTCTGTACAAATAATTGCCACGTCCACTCTACAAGCTGGTCCAGATTCTAAATGAACTGGAGCAGGAGGCAATGCAGGAAACTATGTGAGACCACTGAACGCTGTCACAGTCTGATATCAAGCCAGTGGCTGATTGTGGTCCTCCTCACAGAATCATTCAGGTTGAATAAGACCTCTGAGATCCCCAAGCCCAACCCCAGCCCACCCCACCATGCCCACATCCCTCAGTGCCACATATCCATGGCCCTCGAGCACCTCCAGGGACAGATACTGCACCACTCCTGGCAGCTGTGCCACAGCAGCACTGCTCTTTCAGGGAAGATGTTTCCTAATAATATAGAGTCACCAAGGTTGGAAAAGACCACCAAGATCATCCAACCCCAACCTTCCACCTACCACCACCATTTCCCCACCAAACCACTTCCCTTAGTACAACATGCAAATGTTTCTCAAACACCTCCAGTGGCAATGACTCTACCATGTCCCTGAGCAGCCCATTCCAGCACCTGACCACTCTTTGGGAGTGAAAGCGTTTCTTAATATCCAACCTGACCCTCCTGTGGTGCAACTTGAGGCCATTCCCTCTCTCCTATTGCCATTACCTAGGAGCAGAGGCCAACCACCACATTACCACAATCTCCTTTCAGGTAGCTGTAAAGAGGGATACCAAGTCTCCTCTGAGCCACCACATGGACACTTAAGATTTTACTGGCACACATTTTGGATGTTTCTCATTCTTATCCCACAGTTTTGCTAAACCAGAAATCACATTGGTCCTCCTGAACATATAAAGAAATGCTTTAAGCAAGTAACAGCAGCAGTTGTGAGTAAGGGGTTAACCAGCAGCCATTATTATATTGAGGAAATTGCCCCAACAGAAGTATAATCCACATGGTAGAAGACAAGTGTTATTCACAAGTTATTAATAAAAGTGACCAAAAAGAAGGCAATGCTATACTGTTCTGTTAATCTCATAAGCCCAGATGTTCATGAAATGAAAAACAGTCCAAGTCCACGACCTTTCATACTGATGTAAAGGAATGTTTAAGATATGATGGGACATTATATATCACAGGATGTTAAAAACATCATGGAAAAATTCACTATGGATAGCAAAAATTTAAAGAATCAAATACTTCCAAAAACATACATATATTGCATTCTATCAGATATATCAATTCAGGTCATACTTTTCCACAGCCGTTACTTTGCATACTTCCTGGACACCAGTGCTTATAAAATGTCATAGCACAATAACGGCAGGGCTACTGTAATACAATACGCTGGACTATCATAATTCCTTGCACACTTCCTCTTAGTGTGCAAGAAACTGTTTGCTATTGGGAAGATGTGCTATATTCTGCTCTTATGTACTAAGGAACATAGCTTGGTGGGGAAATACTGGCAGCAGGTGGATGGTTGGACTGTATGGTTGTGGAGGTCTTTCCCAACCTCGGTGATTCTATGGTTCTATAAAACGTCATGCAGAAAAAAACCCAAGTCAATGGATGGACTTTATTGCAGCCCACTCACAGAATTGGTTTTTGGGGTAAGCAACAACTATGGAAGCAAAATAATTCGTGGAAATGAGATTCTGAGATGAAATTATATTCCAATGTCAACACTTTCTCTTCCAGCATAAATAGAGAAAAAAGAATAGAGAAAAGCGGTCCTCCTCCTTTGCACCTTTTCCTTTCAGATGCTTCAGCTTACAACACGTGTTCTACACTCCTGTTTCAGACAGAGGGCAGTTCCTCTCTAAACAAGGTAGACAAAGCTGAGGCTCAAAGCCTGTGGGAGCACACATCCGTTGTAGCTCCCCATCAACAGTGCCACTGCCTGATGCAGACTGTGAGACTGCCCACCAGCACAGGCCCATGGGAGGTAACAGCACAAAGGAAAAGGCACTCACCAGCACTCTTCCTGCACATCCACCATGCTGACACTAGAACAGCCCAGCCTGGATGACAGGAGCATGAGGTAGGTTTGGGAACTCAGCACACAGATGAACTTCCACATGAGCATATGTCGGTATTGGGCTCTGTTTTCCATTTGCTCATCAAATACCAACACCATAAAGAAAGGAACAGTACTAAATCCACCATTTCAACCCTACCCATACCCACAATTACTGCTGAAATAACTTGGCAATTTTTGAGTTAGATGAATGCAAAGAAAGCATCTGTAACCAATCGCCCATTTTTTTGTTGGCTTTTTTTTTCCTGGCACTTCCATATCAAAAATTGTGAATGCCGTTCTACCTTTTTCTTCTACAGAAGAGAAGAAAAACCAACCAAAAGCAGCCCCAACACATGTGCTCTCAGGCTGAAAACACACATGCCAAATTCAGCCTGGAGAGAATTTTTACGGCTGAGTTATAAAACCCTGAAAATAGGGATTTATAATGGAAATGCTGACAGACCATTAACTACAATAATAACATCAACGAAGCAATAGAATTTCCAAGTTATCTCCTTTTTGTTTATGTCAGCGTTCCTGCAGCAAGGGCCGGCACAACCAGCACATGGCTACAGTCCTCTCCTCCAGCACCCACAGGATGTGGGGAAGCAGAGAGGCATAGAGCAGCACAACATCTCCTGGTATGCTGCGTCCTTCAGCCAACCTTGAGCTCTGCACATGGGCTGTGTGTTTTGGGAAGAGCCCTGCTGCCACACAAAGCTGAGTGGTAGCCCACCAGTCCTCCTGTTCTGCTGCTGAGCCCACACCACAGCTTCCCCTTCCCAGCACAAGTGTGGCTTCCAGTTTTCTCTGCAACTCACAGAAGGGGCAATGGAAACTACTTAAACAGGGCGCATGAGGACAGCTCAGCACTGTAATTTGATGTTGCATGCTCTTCTTTCAAAAGCTCAACCTATATCCTTCTTCCAAAAGATGAATATCCTGAAAATATGCAATCCACTCAAGATAACTTGCTCCCTGTTACAGTCAGGAACACATTTAAAAATGAAATAAGCAAGGGCCAATGCTACAGAATCTGTTTATTCACAGAATTGTAGGGGATGGAAGGGATCTCTAGAGATCGTCTTGTCATAGATTCATAGATTCATAGATGCATTAGGTTGGAAAGGACCTACAAGATCATCTAGTCCAACCATCCTCCTATCACCATCCCTACCCACTAAACTACTAAATCAAATCCCTTAGCACCTCATCTAAACGCTTCTTGAACAGCGCTAGGGATGGTGCCTCAANAGAAAAAATAGCTCCTACTAGTAAACACACGTTTAGCCCATTGCTTATATGCTGCTGGTTGATCAAGAAACTCAAATCATTGCACAGTGCTGAGGCTGGGAATGAAAGAGTATGACACACCTTTGTCCACATATAGTTTGGTCAGATTCAGGGTTTAGGAAGGTACACCAACTTAATGGGCCTCCGGGTCTCCCTGTCTCACTGGCATGCTGTAGCACCTGACATAACCATCATTCCCATTTTAGAGATGGTTAAAGAAGGCATGGTGGCAAAATAAATCCCTAAATATTATATACTGCATTGCTTACAAATCCCAAGGAAAGGGCACAGGTTCTGCCCTCACTTCTGTAAAATGTTGTACAACCTCTCTCATTTTAAGGGTACAAAATCTAAATACAGCCCATGAATTGACAGAACTCATCCACTTCAAAAGAGCCCAGGTTCATTCCTACAGCAGCTAGCAAGCTCCAAAATCATTAAAACAGTTATTTTTCCCCAACAAGTATTCTGTTTTGCACAAAACCAGCAAATTTAAACAAAAGAACAGCACCAAGCAGCTCTGCTTTTGTTCAGCACACGTGTTTAAGCCTTGTCTGTCCTAGAGGTATTTGGCACTCAGACCATCCTTTGTCCCCTAGCATGCCTACAAAGCACTCCCAGTGGTGCACAGGCACTCACACCACTGTTTGGAGCAGAGTGCTTGTATAGATGACATGTGGCTGTATCTGTTGTTTACAACCTAGGATAGTGCAACAGACATTCACTGTCCCAACGTCTCGCCAAGATCAGCACGTGGAAGATCAGGAGCTGGCTGGAGCTCAGGCTCATCAGGACAGAGGTTAGGCCTGCAGGCAGAGGGAAATGCTCCAAGGAGCACAGCAGCTCCCTCAGAGCTCACAGCCTACCAAGAGAATCCCTGTTCTGAAGTTCTGCTGACTCCTTATTGATACTGTGCTCTCATACAGCAGCTGCTGTGAGAAATGATTTCTACCATTCCTGACAAGCCAGAAGCCTGCTTCACATTCCTGTAACAACCTGCCCTCAGGGATGGACACCTTCCTCACTTCCCATTTGGCCCAGACACCATAGGTCATTTGAGCTTTGAGCACCAACAAACCTCTAGCCAATACCAATGGTAGCAGCACATCTTGGGGGTTGGACTAGGTGACTTTCTGAGGTCCATCCCAATCCCTATCCTTCTGGGATTCCTACCACAATAACTTTCTGCTACTATGGCTAACTGCAAAATAGTCACCTTTCTTTTCAAGGGACCAAACAGCCTACAGAGAAATTGTCTAAAATATCACTACCCCCTCCCAAATGCCCTTGACAGGCATCCTGCAATGGCTAACCTTACAAGAATTGTTGCTTTGGAAATAGAGTTGCTACAGTGAAGAACATCTCCCACTACAGGCAAAGCTGCCAGAAGCAGTACCACCTTATGGTGGTACCAAAACCACCCTAAGCCTTTCTCTCCACTGGAGCAACACACAGTTTAACTCACCCAAAAATAGCCAACCAAGTGAATTGATCTCTCCCCATGTGATGTGCTCCCTGCAGACACCCTAAGTCAGGTTGGACTGCACTCTGAGCACCTGATGTGTCCCCGTTTGCTGCAAGAGAGTGGGACCAGAGGGGCACAGAAAAGGTTTCCATCTTGGAGCTGGCCAATATGGTATTAATCATGCTCCTGTCCTATATACTCATCACCAAAATCCAACAGCAAAAAACAGAGAAACAGGAAATGCTGAATTAAGGTAACACTTCCCTACATCAGCCACCACACAGTCCTAGTTCTATCCCTGCAGTAATGCCAACCATTGTAAATTAAACAACTTCTCAAGCTGTTTGAAGTCCCGAGGAGCCAGGTCCTAAAGGAGGAGGAGTAAGTACGTGGCTCCAAGCCATGTTTGCAGTACCTCCCTGCCAATTTCTGGCTTGTACTTCATGCTCCCCAGATGCAGGTTCATGAGCCATGACAAAATCTGGGGGCAAAGTCGAACAGATGCACAGAATCATTTCTCCTGGTTTGAGGTTTCAGCAGGAATGCTCCAGACAGCTTTGGTCAGGGCTGAAGAGAACAGGCAGAGCTGGATGCAACAGGAGCTCAGCACCTGCCCTCACCCCATCATGCACTCTGTGCTTTCACAGAAGAGAAGAACCAACATTCATACACACAGGCCTGGCTTTAAACTTACAGAACACAAGATGATTTATAAGGTGTTGTTACAAAGTTGTCTGAATTTTAGAAAATTAGAGGGGCTAGATTTTCTTCCTTTATTCAGTGCTTAAATTGGTTTGGCTATTTGTTTCATTACAGGAGATCAAAAATAATCCCAGTATTCACAAGGAGCAGTAAAGTGTATTTGAATACGTTGGAATAGCCTTAAAAGCAGGTGGCTACCTTATTAAGTGTTAAATATTCCAAGCTGAAATATGAGCCTGTTTCCATCCAGTGCCTGCAGTAAATGGCTTCCACATATGAATAACAGCCCATTAGCACGATAAAAAAATAATTAGTTATCCAGTTGAAATGCCAATGAACCTACTACGTACAAGAATTTCAAGGGGTCACTCTCACTTTATGAGCCACCATTCCAGCTGGATAGCTACGGGTGACTTAACCTAAACAAACACTGCAAAATACATGTTGTCTGGGACTGGTTTACCCACATCCTAGTTATTGGTGGGAGGGGAGATGTGAGGGGACAGAGGTTTGGAGGAAAAAGACCTCTGAGGTCCCCAAGCCCAACTATCAACACCCCTTCACCATGCCCACATCCCTCAGTGCCACATCTCCATGGCTCTGGAACACCTCCAGGGATGGTGACTCCCTGGGCTGCCTGTTTCAGTGCCCAGTGACTACTTGGAAGAACAAATCCTACCCAGCCTGTATCTGCTTGAGCCTCCAGAAACCTTGAATCAGTTTAGGGAGAGAACTGCTCTTTCTCCCAGTATTCTGATGGTGTACCAGCAGGTCTCACCTCTGTGTGCAGCCCCATGTGTTGAACTTCAGCTGATGCTTTTGGTGTGAAATGCTCACTTGGCAGGTGGGCTCCAAAGGCTGAGTACCCAAGGTTAATAAACATGCAGTGTATCACCTGGTGTACATTTTAATACCCATAGCAGTTTTGTAGGTATTTAGCAAACCCCAAATAATTTTATTGTTGTAATAACATTTGAGTGGTCAAATAAGGAACAGGGGCAGCCTGACACTAAAGTCTGTAAACTTTTAGCCATATAGGCAAAAATAAAACTGTAACAATAAAAGAAATATAGTAGTCCCTATGCAGATATTTCAGCTGAAGGTAACTGTGTCTGTCACATGATCTTTTCCCCTTAAGAGGGAAGTTCAGTACTTTACACTGAATTCTGGCAATATTTTTCCCTAGTTAATCGGAAACTGCAATTACTTCTGCATTTCTGATTTGCACTCAAGTCTGAAACCATTAATGGCAGAGAAAAAGCACCTAAAATGTCAAGGCACATCATGCCATTGAGATAGCCCAGAAAGTCCCAACAAGTGAGATCCTTTTCTCAAAGCTGACCTTCCAGCAAGCACATGCTGACCTACAGACATAGCAAACCTATGGTTAATAGAGAGGAAAACTCAGTTCTGCAACCTGCAGGAGAGCAAGGACAGCCAGAGCAACAGTGTTGTGCTCTTCACCCTGAGGTGGAAGTGAGCAGCCACATTCGTCACAATGGGTTCATTTTGTACTCAAGGGGAAAAGAAATAAATGCAAGTCATAGAACGATTAGGGATGGAAAAGACCTCAAGATAGAGTCCAACCATCATCTCCACAACAGGCCAACATAAGGCTTCAGTTAATTAGTTACTACTCCCAGCTCTCCCAAGGAACAAGATGTGCTTTGCAATGTAAAACCTTAGATTGTTATCATGGGCCTTGTTAACATCAACATTAATTAAACCCATTGCAGGACTGTGGGATCCCATAGGCATGAAAATACGCACGTACACTCAGTAGAGACTTTGGTGCCTCAGCAATGAATCTCCCATTTAACTGTCACCTCTGTACAACAGTACTATGCAGCACCAGGGGAGGAAACAGAGTCACCAAAACTTTGCCAAGCCAGGTATGGCTCCTGTTATTCAAGCATCTTCTCAGCAGATCCCACAAACAGCTCTAATTTCCATTGCACCCACAGTAAGAGCACAGCGCATTGCAGCAATGCCTCCTCTGCTGTTGGAGTGCACACAGAGACCACAAAGCCTCCTTCGACGGGACATCTTCCTACACAGATCCAAGGAAAACGGTCAGCCTGTTCAGATTTACCTCCCTGCCACCACACCCTGCCGGTGGCTCCAGCAGTGTGCAGGGACATCTAGTGACCGAAGGAAATAGTGCAAGAGCATTTTACCCCCTCTCATCTCGTTACACTCAAAGGGGCGAAGTTAAGTTATTCTTAATTTTCATATTCTTATCTCTCTCTCTTTCATCATTCATCCTTTGAGGTGTTTTCTACCCACTGAGACACCCAAGGCGAGGTCCATACAGCCACTGTCTTCACTCGGCTTACCTCTTATTACAGAAAAACAGAAGGCAAATTAATTTTAATTTCACTCTACTAAAAGAGCCACCAACCAAGAACACTCCTCTTCTTCACACTGAAGAACTAGAGCTCTGAACGAATTAAAAGGATGTTCAGAAGTTTTTTCTTTACACCCTTGTGCTTCAAATGAGGCAAAACGCAACTTTCTACATCACCATCACGTTTATTTTAGCTCCACATCTATAAATACCTGCATGGTTATAGCAATGGTAAGTAAGCCCATATTTCTGACCTGCTGCATGTCTTACATTTCTTCTTTAATAACTCCAGGAGCATGGCAGGCTCTTCCTATTAACTACATTACATCATCATTATCAAAGACGAAAGGAAATTAATTCTGTTTTCCAATGGCTTGGCAATAAGTTGGTTCTTTACTTCATCAGACATCTGCTGTTTTTCTGTGTGTGTCATTTGTGAAGCAGAGTTTTCCTTATGACTTTATTCTCATAATGGTTTGTCATGCAGCGGTGTTTACAGGGGAAATAAAGCGGGGCAGGATTTCTCATTTGCCCCGTAAAAGCACAAAGCCAACTGAAAGCCAATACCATCCACTGCACTGCAATTCCAAATGCTTTTCTGCTTTAAAATAAAGCTCACCAAAGACTGTCATGCAAAAATAACCTCTCTTGGTCTTTGCCTGAAATTTATTACTAGTGCTGCAGTGCTTTGTTTTAACAGATGGGACTTTATCGGCAAATCACGTGGGCAGGCCACAGCTTCCCCCGGGAATGGAGGAGTGGTGGTATTTACTCGGGCTCTTATCTTTACACTTGAAGCTATATTCTAACCACAAAACCCTATTTTCATTTATTGTTATAAAAGACAAAGCACAGAGCATCTTCTATTCTAGTCTTTGTCTTCTTCTTGTGTGTCATAGATAGCACTGTCAGATCTCTCACACCACCAGACTGCTCTTTGCCTTTTTAAGGCTCAGTGCACTTGAATTCATTTTCACGTTCCCCATATAACTTCATTAATGCCAGACAAATTTACATCACTTTGCAGAATATTCATTTTGCTAAGTAATGTGATGTGGTTTTGTTCAGAGCTTTTCCCCTACTTAACTACGTTGTAATTTACCCCATAAATTCTACTTTAAAAGAGAATTTTGCTCGTGGCAAGTGCTTCCAAACTACACCAACCAATACATCAGGAACTAGAAGGTTTGGAGAACAAACCCAGAGTCCGTGGCCCCGTTCCCTTCTAGGGACATTATCCTGTGATAAGCTCCATGAAAGCAACTCCCATTCATTACTTACCATGGTGTTCCACATCCTATCTACTTTTTGTGCCTCATTCTGCATATTCTTTCCACAAAGATGCTTTTACTGTCTTTTTTCCAGCTATTAGAAATACCCCTAGGTGCACCCATTAATAAAATCAATGACATGGGCTTCAAAATAGATTGGAATACCTGTTTGCATTGGACTACAGGGTTGTTATTATTATTATTTTCATAAAACCCATGTATCAGAGCAATAGATTTAAGAACCATCATTCAGCTGTGACTCTTTGTTAATAGAAAGATTCCCAATTAATTGTAGGCTACTTCTCGTTTAGAGTTGACATCACTGAAACAATCAAGTTGTGTGGCTGCAGCTAAACATGATTTGTCCTAGTTCTTACTCTTGTTGTCCTATTTCTCAACCCTACACAAAGCCCAGTTAAGCAATGACAGGTCTCCACCATACTCAGCAGGTACTGGATCACAGTTCCATCACACAGAACAACTAGTTCCTATTCCACAGGGAATAAGCAAAACACACCAGAGAATAACTTAATAGCACACACCTGTAATGGAACATTATGAAAACCCAGCAGTGGTTCTACCCATTCAAATGGGAATCTCCAGTGCTCTAAAATATCACAGAATCATCACATCACCAACGTTGGATAAGACCTCCAAGATCATCCAGTCCAACTGCTCACCTACCACCAATACTTCCCCACTAAAACACATCCCTTAGTGCCATGTCTAAACATTTGCAGGCAGTGATATAAACCAAATGGTACATCAAGAATCACAGTGAGGACAAGGGGCTTCTGGTAAAGAAGAGCTGAAGTCATGTTTAGGGGCAATAAAGAACTGCCAGAGGTGTGACTGGTATGAGAACAGTGATGCGAAAGCAAATTCCAATATTTTCCCTGAACATTACGTTCAAATTCTGACATGCAAGGATAGGAACTCATGCAAAATGTGGGTCTGGATTTAAATTTTAAACATCTTGCCATTAAAGTGGAGGGTACGTTTGGGTCACAGCTCAATGCAGGTTTAGATCTCCATGGAATATCAGGTTTTTAAGGATACTTTTCCTTTTCAGATGTGACAGTTACAAAATCCTGGGCACAATAAACCATTTGACTTGGGGGAAAAAAAGCTGAGCTATAAACTGAAACCAAAGTAGCTCAACTTGGGAGTGTCCCAGCTGCAGAAAACTCTTAATTTTAAAACACTTTGATTGATCCCCAATCTCTTCAAATTACACCACAGTAAGGACTGTGCACCCTTCTGAAATCAGGCTATGCTTCAATTACTTCAACCATGTATTAGTTTCATTGTTATTTGAAACACATGCAAAACACAGATACCAGTATTTTCTACAATTGATTAAATATCTGCCTCATTAAAGTACAAAACACACAGTATAAGAGGCCCTACTGCGAGGGTTCACTTTGCATCAAGAATGCTAACCCTTGCCAGGGAAATACTATTCTGGATCAATCCAGTTTAGCTGCACAACATCTGTATTTTAGCAGCTGGACACTTATACCACCAACACCCTCACTGAGGTTTTCACCCAATTTCTGCTGACAGAATAGAGATAAATTGAATTCTGCACCCTAATTCCTCTCACCTGATTCACTCAAGCTGTCCAAACGAGCAAGGCAGTGGGAAACGGGCCCCAGGTACAACCTTGGAGTGAAAAGATTCATCCCACAAACCAATGGCTCTGACAACCAAATTCAGACCAGAGCATTCTGGAACATTTTATGAATTCAAAAGTGTCTTGAAGAAACATGAACCCAGCAGGCTGTTAGTCCAGGGGACCTTCACGACAATTACTGTTGATATTTAATTGTGAGATCTGAAAAACCCTTGTGCCACTTCCCATGGGGATTCACAGTGCTTTGGCCAAATATTTCCCTGCACCATGATCATTAGAAGAAACACAACGTGACTGCTTCACTGCTCTTGACCCAATACTTCTTTACGATACAGGAAAACGTCATACTGAGACATTATTTGAAAAATGTGACAATTAAAGAAAAATAATAGCATCATACAGTGACCTGGGTTGAAAAGGACAAAGATCACCCAGTTTCAACCGCCCTGCCATGGGTAAGTCACCAACCACTAGAGCAGCCTTCAGAGGTGGTAGACTACGTTTAACTGTTAATTGTCACAGGACCTCATTTCTGGCACCACGTACCCATTGGAAGACAACCCCAGGAACCCCAGTAGAACAACAAGGACTCCAGAAGAAAAATTTTCATGAAAGGGAGGTGAGGCCCTGGCACTGCTGCCCAGAGAGCTGTGGGAGCCCCATCCCTGGAAGTGCCCAAGGCCAGGCAGGATGGGGCCCTGAGCAGCTTGAGCTGCTGGTAGACACCCACCCACAGCAGGGAGTTGGAACCGGATGGGCTTTGAGGTCCCTTCCAACCCGAACAAAGCCATTCTCATCCACATGGGCATTCACCCTGGCTACATTCCCACACATCTTCCTTCTGAGCTCTACAGGAACCGTTCTTCTGAGTGTGCAAGTGAAGTGAGTTTCTGCCCACATAGCTGGGGGGACAAACATGAAGCACACATTCTTGGAAGACCAGTTGTAAACTTGGGACAAGGTTTGTTTCCTGAAATGCTGCTGTGAATGATTTGTCAGGAATTCGAAGCCTGACCAACAAGCCCCTTTGGGACCATTTGGAAAAAGATTAGGAACGCTTTGCTGGATCTAGGGATGAAATACAGACTTTGAAGGCACCGCTTGTACTGATGACACCCCAAAACTATGTTAAAATAACATATTTGTAAAAATCTGAAGAGAGGTGGGAGCCCAATGGACAAGGCTAGGCTCTTCTTGGAGGTGTGCAGCAATAGGGCAAGGTGTAACGGCCGAAAACTTGAATGTAGGAGGTTCCATACTAACATGCAGAAGAATTTCTTTATGGTCAGGGCTACAGAGCACTCATCTGCCCAGAGTGGTGGTGGAGTCTCCTCCTAAGGAGATATTCAAGACTTCTCTAGACCCTACCTGTGCAACCTATTGTAGGGTACCTGCTTTAGCAGAGGGGATGGACTTGATCTCTTGAGATGCCTTGAAACCCCTGTCATTCTGTGATCATATAGAATTTTTTTCCCTAGAAGTGCTGCCACTCTCACTGTGAGAGAAGAAACATATCAAGGAATGAAGGAGAGTCGTCAAGGAGATAGCTGTCTGCAGAAAGTCTTGTTCATGAAGAAAACAAGCAATTATTCAACACTTCTTTCTGTTCTCCCATTGAGAAGATAGCCCCAGGCTCTGTCTTACACACTGTATTTAGTACAGAACTACTCGTTTTCTCAGAGGCATTCCTATGGCCCTCCTGGCTTTACAGAGGGCGAAAAAAAAAGAATTATGAGAAGGTTGAATTTGTTCAGTTCAGATGGGGACTTCAGAGGATTTAGTTGCCAAACTCTAATGAGCCTCTTCTAAACATCTGTGAACATCTGCAGAGATTCTGAGAGCCACACATCTTGGCCAGACTGGGGATAAAAAAAAGACTGCAGTGGGATGCCAAGAGATCATTCTGATGTCAGAATGATTTCCACTTCCAGGTCAGGTTTCATGTCTTTGTCCAATGTGTAATTTTTAAGATATTTCCTTTTTTGAGCAACAACAAAATGTATCTTTCTCTAATCTCAGCAACAGGGGAGGTGGTTCTAGCTATTGCTTAAGAAAAAAAAAAGTGGCAGAGATATAGCCAACCAATAACACAGCACTACTCTGTAAAGCTCCAGATAACACTGCCCATAGCATTACTTTGCATACATCTGGAGGATGTTGTAGTGTTATGCTAGTTATTTTAACAATACCAGATTTAGAAAAGGAAAATAACTGTTGCCTACTGATCTAAAGCACCAATTGAGAGGTAAGTCATGCTGGCACTAATGCTAACCCTCCTACTGGAACTTACTTCCAGGAGAGCCCACTTCAGCCCAGCACCCAGCATGGCACAGGGGCCAAGTCCTACAGCTTTCTGAACCACGCAGTGGAAACAACATCAGCCACAAATGCCTTCTTTAAGTAAAACCCCCTCATTCCTGCAGTAAAAGAACAGTGGTTCAGCTTCCTGAAGCTGGTGGACGTGCCTTGCTACAGAGTAATACACTGGAAAAGATGAGAAAGACCTTCAGTAGGAGCACTCCCTTAATAAACGTACCATGTTACATAGCTATCAAATTGGTGCTCCAGCAGATCATGGCTGAGGTCAACTGGAGTAACTCCACAGTCTGTATCAGTTTACCCCCACTAAGGTTACAACCATAGTACGTTTGAACTATTTTTCCTCAAAATGAGAAGGGCCCCACCAGACTACTCCTTATGGGTGCCCTTGACTTTTCCATTCATTTCATAGAATTATAGAATGACTTAGGCTGGAAGGGACCTTAAAGATCATCCAGTTCCACTCCTCTGCCACAGGCAGGGTTGGCAACCATTAGATCAAGCTGTTCAGGGCCCCAGCCAACCTGACCTCAGACACCTTCAGGGCTGGGGCATCCACAGTTTTTCTCTTATAGCAGGGTAATCCACTAAATCAGTCAAAATGCTTCAAGAGATAATCTTGCATGTGGCAGGACTCATTGCATGTGGGGAAAAAAGGTATCAATTAAAAAGGACATAAATACAAAATTGATCACATCAATGACATATTGATTCATTTAACATAAATTTAACACACTTACCAATAACTGGGCTCTGTTATGTCAACCATTGTTGACTTAACCACTGTGAGAGTAAGTTGCTGATGGTGGCCATCTGACCTAGAAAAGAGAAGGGATTATCTGTATAAAACACTGTCACCCACAGCATGTTAGGACGAGAGTTAAACACCTCAAGTTGCACCGGGGAGGTTCAGTATGGATAGTAAGAAATATTTCTTCTCTAAAAGAGCAGAGATGCACTGCACAGCTGCCCAGGGAGCAATGGGATCATGATCCCTGGAGGTGTTCAGGAACAGTGGAGATGCGGCACTGCAGGACATGGGCATGGCGGGGTGGGCTGAGGTTGGAGGTCTTTTCCAATGTTAGTGACTGCAGCATTCTACAAGGATGCTCCTAGCAAGCTGATAGGATTAACCAAGGCACAGCCCATGACAGAGGCAGGGTACTCAGTGCTTTCCTCTGGGTACTTCCAGATATAACATTTCCATGAAGCATCAATGAAATCTGACAACCACTCTGTGGCAGCTGGAATTATACTCTATCTAGCTGGGAAGCATCACATAGGCAACTGCACAGTAGTGCTTTTTTCTGTCCTATTCCAGCTGGTTTTGAGTATCTACTGCTCCTCTCCTCCTGCCCTAAATTTCTGGGTTGCAATACAGATTTAAAGACCAACAAGTACTTGAACATGCCAGGAAAGTATTAAAAACTTATTAAATTTGCTGGCAAAACGATCAGTGCTTTTCCCCTCCCTGAATAAGTCAAGAAAAGGTAACCACTTCTGACAAATTTCCAGCAGAAAAATAAGGATCGCCAATCAATAAGTTGCCAAGTGATATAAAAAGAAAATAGAATTTCAGCATAAAATACAACTCTTTCAGGATTTACTCAGAAATTTCCATGGAAGTAGGTATTTTCTATATGCAAAGCAAAAAGTCTTAAGGTTCAAAAATAATGAAAATCACAAAAAAATTCAACAGCAGATTTACATCCAACTTTAACTTAATGGCTGTTCTTTAATGCAGCCTTTTATTTTAACAGCTCTTTTCAGCAAGTCCTTGCAGGCCACAAAGAACAGCACGGCACCTCCGTGACTCCTTTCACAGCAATGCAGAGCAATCCTGGAGGGCAGCCAGTGGGCCAGGAGGATAGATGAGGGCTGTAATGACTCCTTAAGGACCTGTGGGTGCATTTGGGGAATTCCTGCCCATTGGCCTCCAAAGGATGCTCCTGAGTGCACCTCTACCACCCAGGAGGTGTGCCACAGGAGAAGCAGAAGCAGATAATGCAGTAAGTATGCCTCTCATTCACTTAGCAATGCTTTTCTAAAAAGTAACATACTTATTTCTAATGCTTTGTTAGAAATTAGCCTTTGTGGGGAGGAATGCAGCTGAGAAAAGTCTAGTAAAGGCAGATGTTGCTACTAAACATATAAATCATTGAGTGCCATAAAAGCTTTTTTAGGGGGGGATATTTTTTTCCCCTCTTTTAAATTGACTTTGCAATCCAATCAGTTTGTTTTTATTTTATGTATCAGCCTAAGAACAAGAGTCCCCCCTCTCTTTTGCCTTCACTCATTTAGCCAGCAGTGAAGTCCCGCACCCATGGCCACACATGGGGCAGGGATTTACATCACAAGGCCCCAACGCTGAACTGTGGAAAAAAGTCTTTCAGCAGCAGGAACAGCATCTGGCTTCTTGGCATGCTCCACACACAGTTGTGCTGACAGATCTAGAGTTGCCTTTTACAGTGTCATAGAGGCAGGCTGCTAACGGGATGTCCCTCCCCGCTTGTCCTCCTCCATGCCATTTTTCTTCTTTGACTCATATTTAGCCGTAATGAGGCTGCAAGCATTCATCCCTACAGATGGGCCTATCCCTTCTTTATGCCTCACAGCAATCTCAGCCAAACATCCATACTGAGGCAGCATCCACACATCCCTGTACAGGATTTCCTTAGGAGGCTTCTGGTACACATCCAAAACCCAACCCAACAAAGCCACGGGCTGCCTCTGACACTTTCCTACCAGAGAAAGTTAATTCCAGCCAACATCACAGCCACCTCATTAAACAGACAACAGAGGTTCCAAGAAATCGCTGTGTCCTGCCCCAGCACTCCAGTTTGTCTTTATCTCAATGTGTATTAACACCGTTTCATATTATTTTCACAGATCTCCAGTGTGAACCTGGGAGATAACTCACAAACATGAATCCCAAAACAAGTCAAAGCTGCAGGAATAAAGTATTTCTCTTACTTACTTGTTTAAACATTCAGCACACCAAATACATGAAACATCTCCCGTACTCCCTTCCCCATGTAAAAGGAACCTCTCTACTGTGTACACCCATTTTCCTAACATCACGTTAATGAAAATTAGCACTGGAAGGCTATTTACTCTAGACCTGTTTACGATAACTTATTGAATAATCAAACACTACTTTCTAAACGTATTTGGTATAGCCCACCTAAGCCTGATGGTCTGTTTAAGGAGGATTTTTCCAATAGTTTTCATGATACTGCTGCACTATACCTGTGTATGCATCCAGTTCTGGGCTCTCCAGTTCAAATGGGACAGGGAGCTCCTGGAAGGAACCCAGCATAGGGCCACAAAGATGATTAAGGGCCTAGAGCATCTCCAGTACGAGGAAAGGCTGAGTGACCTGGGTCTATTCAGCCTGGGGAAAAGAAGGTTGAGAAGGGATCTGATAAATACTCACAAGTGCCTAAAGGGAAACAAGAGGATGAGGCCAGGCTCTTCTTGGCAGTACATAACTGTGGGACAAGGTGTAGCGGCCTAGAAGTTGTGTTATGCTCACAAAGAAGCAAAATTAGTTCCGACAGGTTCTTGGCAATACTCAAAAAATATTCATAGGCAAACCAACAATCGTACACGGAAAGAAGAGCTGTACTCACCCTGCTGGCAAAGAGGATCTCTACTACACAGCACTCCTTCCCCAGAAGAAACCCAGGCCCAAGAGATACTCCCCCTCCCATTCCTGGCCCTTACACGAGCCCAGTGGGAGCTCCGCTCTGGGTCTGCCCCTTCTGGTCACATAGGGAGCACAGGTGCAAGCAATGTGCCTGTGCCCCATAGGCCAGCCACACCCCATCACCAGGTGCTCAATCACCAGTTCAAGCCCTGACCTCACAGTTCCCCCACAAGTGAACAAGTGAAGTTTTGTACTAACATGTGTAAGAACTTCTGTATGGCCAGGGTGATGGGGTACAGGTACAGGCTGCTCAGAGAGGTGGTGTAGTCTCCTCCTACGGGGGTATTCAGGACCCGTCTGGACCTGTGTGACCTATCGTAAGCAACCTGCTTTAGCAGGAGTTGGACTCAATGATCTCTCGAGGTCCCTTCCAACCCCTGTGATTCTGTGACATGTTAATATAGAGACCTCAAAAAGAAAAAAGTCCTATTACAAAAAGACAGACAGATTTCCTGATTTCTCTTCAGCCTACCTTGCTGAAAAGTAGCATGAAGTGACCTACGCCGGGCAAGAATCTGGTCAGCCATTCACGAGTGAATGACCATAACTCCCCAGCATCTGAAATGATTTTTCTACAAGAAATCAAGCAAGAAGATCTCCACAGATTGCAGTGAGTACCTTACAGGCTCAGTGCTGCAAGATAAAAAGCGTACTGGCCGTTTTCCAGCAAGGAACTTGAGCATGTGCTTATCTTTAAGCTTACGAGCAGTCACACTGAAGTCCCATGCTTCATGCCTGAAATTAAACATTAACTCAAGTATTTCGCTGGATCGGGGCCAACGCAATTCAAAAAGTGCCAACTTGAAAAGCAGGGTTGCTTGGGGAACAGTTACTCAGGTGAACCTCATATGTGCTCAGCTGATGGATGCAGGAAGGGATGGAGGTGCTGTTGCCTTTCTGCTTTCCAGTAAATTCTCACCAGTCAGTCTTTCATTTAACCCATGATGGAAATCAGAGCAAATTCACGGCTACAGGAAACCCTTTGTGGCAACTGACCACCTCCATGACACACAATGAGTGGGATTCAGTCCCCAACTGCATTTGTATCTTACTCAAACGGCCTTGCAAAATGTAACACAGATGCAATTTTATCTCAGCTACTCAAAATGAAGATGGAGGAAGCTCTAACAAACTGGGAGTTACATTAATTGTCCCAGTCAATAACAGCACCTCTTGCAGCATCAGCCTGCACCTTCTCCTAGTAAAGTAAATCAAGGAGTGAGGACGTAGAGACAGGAATCAGAAAGAAGAATTAAGCCCTGCAAAGTTAAGCCGCTCTCTTTCACACGTGAAATTCAGTATAAAATACTTCCCTATAAATAGTTGTCAATAAACACAACTGCTGCAAATGTATTTGGTAAATGTTGAGGTCAAAGGCCTCAACTGTTTATTGCCTTGTAAACTCAAAGGCAAGTAAATTTATTGCCTGAACAAGTTCAGAGTATCGGCCATCATAAAAGCTCTGCATCCGAGGCACAAAATAGCCCATCAGCTCACACTGCAGCCACTCTGCACATAGCCCAAAGGACCAGAACCTATGTCGTTGCCACACTGAATATCCAGTGCCGTGGGCTAGTGCAGAGCTGCCTGCCATTGCTATCAGAACCACCACTGGCTGAAATCATACCTCGTCGTGCTTTTGTAGCAGGACGCAGCAGCACATTTGCTTGCTTGACAGCCCTGTGCAGTGCTGCATTTTCACGTCCCCAACTGAAAGCAGAGGAGCACTGCGTGCAGCAGTATTTACCCTGAACACTGCAAGAAGACTCAGAAAGTTTACTGAAGGATTTCATCCAGGGATCTGTGCTGAAGGAGGGCAGTTCTGAGTGGCAGGGAGCGTGGGACGGTGCCTATGGTTTGGATCTTCAGCTGCAGAATCCTGAAGAACTGGTAGCTAATGGGCTCGATAGCTCTGTAAAATAATTAAAACCATGGTTAGCATCCTGTGCTGTCCTCAGATCACAGGATCACAGAATGGCTCAGGTTGGAACGAGCCTTACAGGTCATCGAGTTCCAACCTCTGCCATGGGCTGGTTGCCAACCACTATTCAACCAGGGTTGCTACAGCCACTGTTTGCGACCATTCTTCCAAATTAATGTGTTGAGAATCTTATTCTCTCCCGGCTCCAAAACTTAAAACACCCAGCTCAGACAACATCAAACTACATATATGTGTAAGTTTTCTTGCACAGGCTTGTCATTGGGAAACTTTACAGTTCTCTCCCAACTGTGTGCACTCAGCACCCTTGTTCAAGTGCTCCTTTCTCAATTAGTGTCAGACTATCAATTAACGTAAATTAACATGGAACGGGTGTGAAACAGTGCAAATTGGATCAAGAGAAAATTCTGGGCTTGAGCTAATACAGAACATAACATAAAATACTACATAGACAGACTGTGTAATTCAGACTGTAAACTCCTCAGTGCAAGAACTGATGTTCTCATTTCCATCACAGAGAATCACAGAGCTGTAGGGTTTGGAAGGGACCTCCAGAGATCACTGAGTCCAACTCCCTGCCAAAGCAGCTCCCAGCCCAGGTTGCACAGGTAGGCAGCCAGGCAGGTCTTGAACATCTCCAGAGGAGACCCCATCACCTCTGAGGGCAGCCTGTGCCAGTGAATGCAGAATACAGACAGTGCTGGTAACTTTGGAGATAACTCAGAATTTTGATCTTCAGTTTTGTAGTCAAACAAAGCTGTCCATCTGCCCAAAGCTCTCCTCACCAATCTAAATGAAACTACACCCCACCTTTGCTCTTTATGACCATTCTTGAGCACCTGATAGTACCTGCAGGTAAAGTTTTGCACAGAGTATTACTTTTCAGGGTATTACTTGAGAATGAGGCTGCTGTCAGAGAAGGAAGCACTTGACTGCATCTGTCAGTCAGAAACTTCACTACCTACACAGCTCAACTGAGAATGCAGACACACGAATAGGCACATGTCAACACAAATACCCCATACAGACAGGAAATCCATCAATGAAACAACAACAAAAAAATCCACTTCCACAGATCTGTGAGCTCGAGGCAAAGATCTAAACAGGAAAATATTCAGAATCATAGAATCACCCAGGTTGGAAAAGACCTACAGATCATCCAGTCCAACCATCCACCTAACAACAGTCATTCCCATTAAACCACGTCCCTCAACACAACGTCTGAAGAATGATGCACCAGTAAAGCATGTAGATCTTTGCTTTCACTCTGGATGGACCTGTTTTCTGATACTGTTCCCATCACATACAAGAGAACTGTCTCAGCTTTCCTCCAGACTTTCCTCTGAAACATTACTACATAAAACCCACTGGTTTGTCTGAGAAATCTACCCCAGAAAATTCCACTGCTGCATGAACATCTTCTCAGATGCAACAAACTGAAACTGAAAAGGAAAGGCACAGTGGAAGGTGCTGTCATGGTGACTGTCTATGAGCTTTTTGTGTTTGTATTTGGGTTTTAGAAACACGTGATTAATTCAAAACACATGTAGCATCATAACAAGATATAGTTACGTATGAAAGAACAAACAAACAAATTAATTCTAATGCCCATAATTCTAGTGTACATCAGCTTGTATATGCATGATTGGATAAAACACAAATACCAGATGTTGTTTAGTGAACTCATTTATTGGATATTAAGTGAGCAGGTCTGCAGGTTTGCTGTTCTTATGACACGACTCCTTTCCACACCAGGGTCAATTCACTCTTCCACTGCTGACAATTTGTTGCTTGCGGACTTCCATTTCTAAACCATGACCTGAAAATATCAGATGATAGGATGAAAATCAGAATCGTGATAACAGGTATAGGAGTTCCACTAAGGTTAATGGGACTAATCAACGTGTTGGGGAAGGCAAAGGGGAAACACAGTCCAGTCTGCCACAAGGGGAGAACAAACCAAACACTTAACAATGCACAAATATCAAATATTAAACACATCTATCCAGTTGGTCTGTTTAGTAAAAGTATGTAAATAACAAATATGTGATATTGCATTACCCAGCAGCACACTTCCACTCAAGAAACTGCACAGCCATGAGCTTCCTCTGCATAACACGGAACATGAATGGGGTACTGTTGCTTAATCATTCTCCTAAACATTTATGGGATGGAAATAAGACCTTAATATAGCTAGAGGGGCCACGGGAGGGACACTTTAAAGGTTGCACTACCACGTGTGTCAATACCAAGAGCTCAGCAACATCTGGTTTAATTCATTTTTTGAACTGTTTACTAACTTGAGACTAGGTGTTATTTCCTCCATGAGGGGAAATGCCTTTAATTGATGTCGGTGCATCTCCCTCATGGCAAATGAGCACTCATGAGACACTATGAAAACCCGTTTAGAAGTGGTGGTAGAAATGAGGGCTGGGATTTTTCTACAGTGTCCATTTAGAGGGAATGCCCCCAGAAAAAAAGGTGATGTTAGCAAGTGTGCCAGCACAGTGCTTGGTCCTACAGTACCTCCATTCACACAAGGCTTCAAAATGCTACTGGAACACACATGTAGAGGAAGACTGCTACTTGCACAATCGATACCATCCTTTGTACAAAGGAAATACATCACTTTGTTGCCATATTTCCCAAAATATCTTCCAGAGCAAGGTAGATCTTTAATGTGCAGTGTCCAATAGGCATTCTTGGAAAGGCTGTATTTAAAAGCAGTTAGTTTGTATTTCAGAAAGAAGATATGCATCAGTAAAGCCCCTCATGAGAAATTTTTCAGAAGGAATTTTTCACATCCATGTTTGGCCTTTATTTGTATCAGCAAAAAAGCTTAAGGTGCAGGACTCTGCTGACTGGCTCTTAGTGCATGCTCACCAACACCAAACCACAGCAACAGCCACATCAGCTTTGACAATCACTACATATTCATCTCTAAGAGTAACACCTCGAGGGCTGTGCTCTGAAGGTGGAGGGAAATGGTTTCACTATAGCCATGTCAGAGATGCTTTTGGATGTTTGGCAAGGAATTGTGTTAGTACTTTAGTTAAGAAAACATTCAGATTCCACCGCATGTCCTTCAAAAGAGAGGTGTAAGGTAAGCCTTTGGATTGTTAACATTTGCAGCCCAATTTCAACTTTGCCTTATGTCACAAGGAAATTGCTTGCAAGCTGATTTCAGTCTGGACTCGAGAGAGCATTTGCTCAGTGAAAACCAGTATTCAATTTAACACGATTGCATACACATGCTAGTGGGATGCCCGGCTGGAATCCAGAATTAAGACAAGTCAGAATGAAGGTACAGTGGTGAGGCTTGGCAGGGAACCTGCTTTTATTGCTTTTGGCTCTGCTAGAGAACATCAGTTTCTTGTTGGTGAGTTCTTAAAACAAAGGCCTTTCCAAATAGAGAAAGAAATAAAAGAAACTCTTTCTCAAACTCTACTCTGGGCAGTCATAGATCAGTGCCACAACTTGGAATCTGCGAGTCATACCAAGGAGGTGGATCAGAGTGAAACACACATGGACACGGAGTTCTTTGAGTCTATTTCCTACACCTACTTTGGAAGGAGGCTTCAATGCACTGGGCTCAGTGCTCTGGTCGTGCACAGGTATCAGCTCCCGCCCCAGGGAATGCAGGCACAGAGGTAATAAACACATTCGTTTCATTACAACATCTTAAAAATGTAAAAACGCTAAAAAACCAACTGTAAACTGATCTCCAGCCAAAGTACACATTAATTATACAGCTTAAGTCAGGCGGATGCTCAAGGAAAAGAGATATAACGTTACACCCAGCTGGATACTTTGTAGTTAGCACAAATGTAATATAAAGCCTACCAGAGTTTGTCAAGTGTCTGTCTGGATTTTCAGTTTTCATTAGTACTATAATTAAAACCACATTTTCAGCTATATTACCTATAACAAGAAAGGAATGAGAAATGAGGTTGTCAAGGTCAGCCTCTCTCTGCTCTTTACACTGAGTATCTGCAGGCCGCAAGTTGTTGAATTTGGTGTAAACCAGAGTAATCAGATGGAATGTCACGTTACAACCAAACCTTTGTGGCTGAACGGACAAACTTATGAGGTCACTTCCTTTTAATCACCAACGGAGCATATTTACCTACAGTAATATAAGTCAGGAAGACAGGCAGGCCGATGACAGACAAGCTGACAGATATATGGAAATACAAGCACTCCTCACACGGCTGTGACAGAGCTGATGCACAGACACATTCCTCTTTAGAAAGCTGTGCTTGAGCTTATGCTGTCATGGCCTTTCCCATTTATAACTGACACCACCATAAACACTTTTTGTGCCCTTCCCATTGCTTGTCACAGAAGATGCAATAAAGATGAAGAAAGCAGGAGCGCCAGATAATTTGGACAAGGTTAACCCCCGATGCATAATTTTAGCACTTCTGAGGAGTTAACAGGTTTGCAGGAGAACCACACAGCAAAGCAACCAGCTACCTGACAGCAGGCTTCCTACCAGGGGGACACACTGATCCAATCAGTAGTGGGTGCCTTAATTAGGAATCTGTGGTGGAAAATGGCACCACTCCATCAAAGTCAGAAGAGGTGAACATTTTACTAAGGATCTGGGCAACAAATCTCATCGTTAAAAATGTAACTTGTTAATATTCAAGTGCATAGGACTAATGGCTCTGAGGAATGGGACTCCCAAGATGAGGGAGTGGTCCAGAAAGCAAGGATGGCATTGGCTTTCAGGACAGCCTGGGGGAGGGGAATACAAAAAAGAATCAGCGAGGCAACTGATGAGCATTAAATATAAACAGCTAGTTCATTTGTGATAATAAAAACAGATTTTGGTTGGATTAAAAAAACAACATCACCACCACTACAAAAACAAAAGAACCTGCTTCAAGGGACATGAGTGAACCCACTGCTAAACTGAAAGACTTAAAGATGATAGCCCAGGAGATAATGTCCCTAAGAACAGAGTGAAAGAGCTCGTATAAAATACAAAAGGTGTGTTGTAAGGAAGGAGCAGAAGGGCAGACTTTGAGCTTCATCTCATCATAAATCAAAAGCTTGTTCCCCGTCATTCTTGCGTATGAGGTCAGCTTAGATTCCCAAGCTACAACTCCCAAAGGATGGAGGCATTTCTATCAGCAAGGACGTGTCTTTCTTCCCCCAGGCTGGATCTGCCAGCCCTGCTGTCACCGTGGACCATCATTATCTCAATCTCTTTACTGCCCAGGATTGCTCCATCCTGGAGCCACAGGGCACTATGGTAAGACTGGGAGAGGAAAAGCCAGTCAGAACGCAAAGGGCATTTGCAGCACAGTACTTCACAAAGAAGTTTATCGTGAGGGGCCATCTGCAATAGCTCAGCCACTGTTAGTGGCCCAACGATTTAACACTCTTAGTCACCCGGCGACACCTGAGGAATATAAAAAAGTTATGCAAAATAAAAGCAATGGGTAAAAATACCAGCTACCCACAATTGAACAAAATAATAAAATAAATAGTGAAAGCTTAACTATCCACCCTGTCATTTATTTCGTACCTCTTTCAGTCTGGGTAACTTAAGCACCAATCTCATGCAGAAATTTAGATTTGATATAACCTTTTCACAGTACAGGTAGTGAGGTGCTGACACAGGCTGCCCAGAAAGGTGGGGGTACCCCATCCCTGCAGACACCTGAGGTCAGGGGATGTGCTGAGTATTGATGGAGCTGTGGGTGTCCCTGTGGGGCGGGACCAGAGGGCCCTGATGGGCCCCTTCCAACTCCTATGATTCTATAATTTCATGAATTAAAATTTTTTAATATTAATTTCAGATTTATTGTTTCAATTACAGCAGACCTCTATAGTGTTCTCACACAGTGGATTCCATCATTTGCTCTGTTAGCATTTAATGGATTTACTTCAGTAATTCTCACTTAATGTAGAGAAACATCGCTGTGTGGCATAAAACCTGGTAGTTACCACAAGTACCTTCAACAGATACTTGATCCTGTGTGTTTCTACAGTCAAAAACCTTCATTCTTTCAGCAATAACTGAGAAGAGCAAAGCAGTGAGGGGCACGAGGTCTGAATTTTTTTAGACAAGATCGCCCTCTACTGCTCAGGAGACAGTAAAACCACGGAGGATCACCCTTACCTTTACGAAGTCTTCGTACAACCAAGAGCAGCTTCCATAGATCCCAGCCCAGGAAAGCTCAGCAAAAATGTATGGCACAGCTGGGGGGTGGCTTCAGGGTCGTGAGCATGCAGTGGATGGTGTAGCCCCCACTGGGACCACCACCTTCAAAGCCAACATCCAGTCCAACAACTGGCTGCAGCCGTGGCACAGAGTAACCCCTGGGAATGGTCTGATGTATGCTCATTCCTCCACCACTTTGTGTAAGAGTTGTTCATCTGTCAGTGGACAAACACATTCCTCCATGACAAATGTATTTCTGTATGGAACCATTTCAGGGTTTTTCTTCTCATCCTCTTCCACATTCTCCTTGCGTCTCAGTCTCACTTCTTGTGCGTGCATTTCACGTTTCCTTCTCCTGTGACACTGAAAGAGCACAAGGAGCAGGATGAGCACCCCAGCTAAGGCCCAAAACTGCCAGGAAATCAACGCAGAGAAGAGCAAGGCTTGCATGCCCACCCAGCTCTTCTCCAGGTCTCTCTGCTCTCTCTCCTGCAGCAGCCAGGCCATCTGCTCTCGCAGACAGACCTCACACTGCTGCATGTGGTTGAGAGTGACCACATCAAACTCATCATCAACACATGGGACTCACTGCACCAGCAAGGAGAAGGCAAATGCCAAAGCCATGACCAGGAAGAGATGGGAGAAAGGAAGTCAGTGGGGTTGGGAGGGAGATCACACACAACTAGGGGAGTAGGGCCAGGAGCCACAGCCCTTAGGGTCAGGTAGGAGAGGGGGCAGTGATGCTGGGAAACAGCAGGGGACAAGGTCAGTGCTGGTGGCGACAGCCCTAAGAGTTCTCCTCAGCACTGGGCCATCACTGCAGAGCTTAGAAGCCCCACAGGGGCCGGTGTTTGCCACTATCAATCATGTCAGTGTCACAGAATCATGGAATTGCTTGAGTTGCAAGGGGCTCTTAAAGAGCTCCCGTCCAATCTGACCTTGGGTGTCTGGGGATGGAGCACCCAATGCCTCTCTGGGCAACCTGTGCCAGTACTTCAGCACCCTTATAATAAAAACTCCTTCCTTATATTCAGTCTAAATCTCCCCTCTTTTAGCTGGAAACCATTTCCCCTTGTCCTGTCACAACAGAACCTGCTAAAGAGTCCCCTTCCTTACAGCCCCTATACATACTGACAGGCTGCTCTCAAGTCTCCCCACAGCCTTCTCTTCTCCATGCTGCACAGCCCCAGCTCTCAGCCTGTCCTCAGGGAGGGACTCCATCCTTGCGATCATTATAGGGGCCCTCCTCTAGACGCACTCCAGCAGATCCACATCTCTCCTGTGCTGAGGGCTTCCCATCTGTACACCATTCTCCAGGTGAGGTCTCTCAGCACAGAGCAGAGGGGAAGCCTCTCCAACGTAGCTCTCCTACATGGCTTTTTTGTTTCACTTTTTCTGTTCCCCTCACTTGTTCTTCCCGCAGAGACCTGTTTGCAGTCTTCAAAACAACAACAAAACAAAACAACCCTCTGCTTTGTTTTTAACACACAGTTTGCTCAGCTCACGAGGATATTTTGTGAGAGGGGCCACCCAAAGGGCTGACCAGGATGCACAAGCCAGGGTTGCAGTACAGCAGTGCCCATGCTGGAGAGGTCCCTGTGCAGATGTCAGGAGCTTATGGGCAGCACACCGCTCGTACAACTTCAGCCCTGCACCTGCAGAAGGCACATACACAGCACCACATATTTCCATTTGCAATTCAAGCTTACTGACCAGACCCGCAGTTAACATGCTCACTGTGGAGGAAACAGAATGCTCAGGCAGTGCTAGGAAATGCTGGGATTTGGGAAGACTCAAAAAGCTCACTAGAAGTATAAAATAATTTGCAATACATTTTCCAATTAGTGTTGTGATATGAATTTGATTGGTGTTTCTGCCATTCTGGCCACGTGGGGGCAATATATGAGTAATAATTACTTAAATAATTCATGTTAATCTGCTCGTTCGCAGAGAAAACCACTGCAGTGATGTACATATCACAAGCAATGACAAGAAGCACAACAGGTAAAAGCAATTTCAAGTCCGTGCTGCCAGCTTCCACCTGCAGGGACAGCCACAGCCAAAGAGAACTCATCCCCTAGGAGACAAAAGACACAGGTGAACAAAAAGGGGGAAGGGGAAAGGGAGAGGGAGGAATCTCCTCTTGCAGAGCTGTGTGGGTTTGCACTTACGGTGGGGAAAGGGAACAATAGCTTGTAAAAGCAAGAGTTGATGGAAAATGGCATGGAAGAGTGAAACAGGGAAGCAATCCAAGCAGAAATTGTCCTTTCAATTAGAGGAATGAACATGCTATGGCCATCATACCAAACAGAAACATAACCCCGATACCGAAGTGAAAACTGTTGTGCCAGAAGTTAAATCCCAGCAGTGGGCATAAACAGGAAAACAAATAATTCCATGCAACACAGGTTCCCTCCAAACAAGACATGAATAAAAGCAGCAAGTAGAAAATGGTAGAGAATGTAACTGAGTGGTATAGAGAGGAGGGGCACAGTCTGCATCACACAGGAACAGGAATAGATGTAGCTCTCTGAGGAAGGAATTTGTCTTCTGTCTTCTATTCTACATACCCCCAAACCCACACACCCCATCAGTTCATTCCTTTTCTTTCAGCATCTTTTGACTCCAGGACCAGTGGCAGAACATGGCAACAGGGCACCACGGGTTGTGGTCAGCATGGGATATCTTGTCCTGGAGAGGAAGCAAACAGCAGGAGCTAGGAACATCTCCCATCAGGAAATAAAGGTCCCAGACATCTGCTGTCATGGCTGAACTGCAGGCTTAGGGCATTTAGACATTACTTGTGAGCTGCCCTGCTTCCCAAGAGTACCATCTCTTGTTCAGTCCTCTTTTTTCTATATTGCAGTTGCATCCCAACTTTTCTCCACTTTTTCAGGTCTTTTCTATGGTGATGGAAGACAGCATCTCAAAACTGTGAGATGTGACACACAGCCCATGGTTGTATACGAACCAAAGTGCTCAGTGTGTCCTCAGACTATGGTGTGCCCCTCTCCTGCTTAGCGTTGCAGATTTTTGCTCCTGGCCAGCCCACTGATCTCATACTAGTCCTTCCAGCTCCACATCTTGCTGATTAACTTATAGGTTCTTCAATCTCCTGACATTCAACCCATGGTCCCGATCATGCTGCTTTTGATGCACCGTGCCATTAGCTCCTCCAATTTCTACCTGTTCAGGTGTGAATTTTGCCCTTAGCTATCTTTGGCCCCTGGTTTCAAACCTGCTCACCCCCTTATCTTTGATCTCAACCGCCCACAGCTCAGGTGGGATTCCATATCCGACCTCCAATTTCCTCTATAGGGATGCAGGATATCCTACTGGCTTTATGAAACCTGCAAGCCAATCCTAGTCTGTCTGCCATGACAAAAAGCAAATCTTACAGATGAGCCTGGTTCTGTGTTGAGTTTTCTTCTGAGCTTCCTGAAAGTGAAGGGAACTATTAAAGGAGAGCTCGTGCTGTGAAATAACAATGGGAAGTATGTGAATGTTTGGTTAACTAAGGGAGATAGACCTTGCACTGTAATAGGTGACATGGACAGGCCAGGCAGAAGTATAAACCTAAGCACAAATAAAAGCCCTGGAGAAAAGCCATGGCTCTGAGCACCATTGCTATATCAGCAGGAGGAGAGTTCACAAAAATCCAATTAGCAAGGACAAAAGCAAGAATAGTAGGCCAGAATGTCAATCAGCATACGAAATTGCCAGCATGAAGGTGGGATACATTAAATATGCCCAGTCACAATGTGGAACGCCAGCAAGCAAAATGCATTGGAAGGACAGAGAAAGCATTGATTACTACTCAAGAGGAAAAAAGAAACACCCCAGATGCTTAAATCAGCAGCAGAGGCATAGAGCCAAATGAGCTGTAGAAGGTAAACACAAGTTGCATACCAGGCATCATGACTGCGAGTGCAATAGCAGTGGGTTAGTGTCATACCTGCCTGGTACAGCTCCTTCACCTCTATGTCCAGACTGCAACAGAAGGACCTCCAGATCACAGCCAATTCTTCTGCAGTCCCACAGCATTCCTCAGAGCTCTTCACAATCTCCTGTTGGCTCAAGAGGTTGGCCTCCAGCTCCTTCATCAATCCAGGCCTCTCTTCAAGTTCCCCATAGAAGATAACCCAGATAACTGCTATCCTCATCGTCCCAAGGGCTTCCCTGACTGGTTTACAACCAGTAAACAGCAATTTATTCACACGTTACTTGGCTAATGGATGTGTTCCCCCACATCTTTCCTCCAGAAGCTAACCATAGCAGCCAAAGACACAGCAACAGGGATGCAGAACGACACCCATACCACTTAGACTAGACCCTCATAGAGGAGATCCAAATGTCAGAACAGTGAATCTCTCCACAAAACAGTGCAACAGATCTTTGCTAACAGTAATGTAGATTCCCAGTTGGCACAAGTTAGTATCACCTAGATTTTTCCAGCAACTCCAGAACTGGACCAGCAGCTTTAAACCTGATTCTTGATGTTGAAAAATGAGCAAAGCCCCATTTTCATCAGCTGCTCCAACAGCTCCCTCTGGTTTCCCAAAGGGTTCAGAACAGAAACATTTCTGATTTGCTTTGTTTTTTAAAGTAAACCCAAATGGTCCAATGGTACGGCCAAATGATCACAAACATGACCAATATTCAGTCCGAGAAAGCAGCCCACCACATCTTCCTTCTCTATTATTTCATTACGTGCATCTGCAGTGTTCTAAACAAGTCTAGGGCTTGGTTAATTCAGCCCATGTCATTCAAGTTTTCAGCCCATTATTTGCCTCCTTCTGCAGTTACAAATAAGTTTTGAATAAAAGGTCTATCTTTCAAAGCAAAGCAAATATATTAGCATTCCAACCAGAATTACTAAATTCATTGTTAATAAAATAAGAGCAAAGCTCCTAAACCAAGTAATAAATTCCATACATCCATACCAGAATCATACTGCCTGCGAAGTTCCCTTTCAGTGCCTACCTATTAATTTACAGCAGTCAAAAATCTCACAGTAAGTTTCACTTATCATAAATTGGCATGCTGCTTTTAAATGCCTGCAACTGCTTTATTAAAATAGTGTTCTTACAGTAATCTCACTTTCTATTTCCTATGAAAAGGAAGAAAAGCTCAAACAGCCCCAGGCTGACACACGGCAGCAGGACAGGATACCAGCAGCAATCAGCAGAAGGTTGGCACCCAGCATGGTCTCTACTTATCCAAAGATTTCATCTCATGAAACACCCAGCAGGTATTCTAGCTCTTAAAGACCAATGTGAGAAACATTGGCAGACAGTGTGCCAAGTTCAACTCCAAAATGGCATCACCCATTCTGACCCAAAGGCATTATCATGTCCCAGGGGAGGATCAGACTGGATCCTTCCACTGTGTTAACTTTGGTGAGGTGATTTAAATCTTGAATAATTTACACCCAGAAAGAATACCAGTGAACTGCCATACAGCTTTGGCTTAGTATTCATCACATAAGCGGTGCCATTGTGAGTGAGATCACACTTCTAGACTCTCTTGCTTAGAAGGTACTTTCAGTAGCCAGGGATGACTGAAACTGTGAGTTTTAACAACAGGTATTTGCCTGCTCCTGCTTATAAAGCCAGTGCTCTCCCAAACAAGCAACACCCAGGTGTCTCAAACAGCACAGGTGGAAAATCTCAAAGGCATACTGGCAAGCACAGACCAGCAAACCTCCATTTTGCACCAAGTGCTTTCTCTTTGTGATCACCCTGAGCCACGTATCAGAATGAACAAGAGTTGAGAGAGACAGACGTGGTTCAAAAGTTTTATTCTTCTGAAAAACTCTTTACAAAATACAACAGAAAGGTCACAGGTATGAAAGGCAGTAATCACTCCTGTGGTATAAGGTAGGTCAAGACTCAAAACACATTAAGTTTTCAGTGCCATGTGGCTGTACAGCAGTCCCATGGGTACATACCACAGCTTGTGCAGCTTCTGACCTTCCAGTTGGCTCCATACTGAAACCAGCCACTCCATCTGTAATACTCAGTGAAAGGCACGTTGCTCCTAGCCTTTATTTAATACAATTCTTTTCTGATATCCCCAGATCACAGCCTCCTTTTTCTACTCCCTCTTCCTTCCCCCCCAGCTACTGGCTGGGAACAGCTCAAACCTTTCTGAGGAGGCAAAAGAATAAGAACTACCATCTGCAGTCAGCCACCTAAAGAAGATCATGGCTGTGTTCAGTCAGTGACAAGCAGTGCTTCAGTATTTGCTTACTGCACAAGCTGGCACACATGCGTACTCACAAAAGAGATTTCCTCCTTTTAGGTTCATAAACCATCTAGTCCTGTGAAGAGCTATTTACTTGTTTATGCTCACACTCCTATTCATCCTGGCAGAATACCAGAACTCTTCAGAAAAATCAATACACATTTGAAAATTTGGCAATTCCACACTTCTGGGAAAAAATAAAAAATAAATAGATGCACTAGACTTCCTAAAAGCAGCTGTACTTAGAACACAAATCAGATTGTTGTGACACCAAAAGCTGAAATGCCTTCTGAAACCTGGGTCACGCTTCCCATAGGGTAAAGCGAGTCCTTACACGAGCCAGGTTTCACCAAGCTGAGTGTGATGCCATCAAAAGTTCTGCCCCAGAAAGTACAGCATTCAGAGCTCAAGGCAGTGAGTGGAAGCTGGTTTTTTTTTCCTTCGAGGAAAATCCACACAGATGTATTATTCAACGCATTAGAAGTACTCAGGAGGTCACAAACTTTTATGAGCCTTCACAACAAGGCAAAGACTACTTACATACGAGAGCTAGACATCCCGAGTGACAGAACTCCACCAGGCTGTCAGGAACACTGGTAGTGAAAAAATGGCAGAGGGGAAGCTCTGCCAGTCATCACCCTCACCACTTCAAGCTTGCTGCACACAGCAGCAGCACTGGGACAGCAAGCAATAATGCTTTTGCACTGAAGCGTGGTACTGAGAGAGAAGAAGAAAGCAAGGTTTTTACCTCACTTTCCAAAAGAGGCATCCCGTCCAGCAGCATTGGCATCATTCTGCCAATCACACTCCATACGTGCAAAGTCCCATAAATAGTGTGTTTAGAGCACTGCACAGATTTCAGGGACTGTTTATAGTACCAAAACAGCATGGAAATGTCACAGAGAGATGCCACTAAAAGAAATGAGATTTCAACACTGTTATGTAAGTCCTGTAGGGTAGGACTCCCCTCAGGTGAGGGCGATGCTCACCTACTTCAGATGGCCAGACAGGTGGAACAATGCTCGGTTCTCCACATATGCCTCTTCTTTCTCCACTGGCAAGAAAGCCCTGGATGTTTTCTTGCTGAATCTCATTTAACAGTTGGTCTCCAGCCCATCTTGTGTTCTAGGGCTACCAGTTATTAAACATATGCCAAGGTATGTGAGTAGCCCTACTGATTTCTTATGGTTATAAAGCTGAACAGAGACATATTTACCAGGACTGGTACTTATTTGGGCTGATGTTGAAGTGAACATAGCGTAAATGAGAACATGCCTTCCATTAAGCAAAAACAAACAAAATACAGGAATAAAGCACAGCAAAGGTAATGCAGTTTCCAGAAACAATTTTCTGTACCTAACCAGGATTACTTTCTCTTCCCTGCAAAAATCGACCTCTTCCCTCCTTCAGAGAGCAACACAGCAGCAAATAAGCTTAAAATTATTGAAGCCATACAACACTGAGACCCTCCTGGAACCTGTTATGCAGAGAAGGGGACTTGCCTTCCCGTGTTAATGAAGTTTATCACTCGTGTGAGTATCTGCAGCCTTCCCAACTACGCTCTCAGAGCTCGCAAACCAACTCTGCTAAAAGGAAGAACTACGCTCACCCAACTTCCTGCAGACCTTACTTCTTGTCACAGAAGGAAGAAAAAGGGCAGTGACTTCTGCAAGAAGCCGATTAAGGAAAAGCCTCCCAGGTGCTTCACCCGATGGGAACTTACGGAAGCACCGAGCTCTCATTCCCCCCACCGCTCCCTCACCCCCCGCAGCACGCAGAGGGATCCGCTCCGCTCGGGACACCACTGCCCCCAAAGCGCCGCACCAGGAGCCAGCGCAGTCACAGCCTGCACAGACCCTCCGGTGACGCCGCTCCCCACGAGACACACGGCCACGAGCGGCCACGCAGCACCGCGACCGAACCCTTACAACCGCCAGGCGGACGGCCCAACATCCCCAGCGCGGCCCTCCACTTCCGCTCCGCGCCCTCTGACGTCACGCGGTACCGCCGCCAATCGGCGCGCGGCGGTTCCAAATCAAATCCTCTCCCGGGCGCCGCGCGCGCTGCGTGAGGGGAGCGGGGCGGGAACGGGGCCGTGAGGGGACGGCCCGCAGCCCCACGCCGCGATGGTGGCCGCCCCCCGCCGCGGAGAGATGCCGTTCCACGCGGTGCTCCTCAGCTCCGTCCCCGCGGGAACGCTCACCCCGCTGAAGGACCTGCGGGGCCGGGGTGGCCCCGCGCTCTGCCCGCCCGCCCGCCCCGCAGAGGGCCGCGTGTTGCAGTCCACGCTTCTGGAGGGAGGCGCGGGCGCTCGGGAGCCGCTGGAGATCAGTGAGATCCGGCCCGGGCCCGGCCCGCCGCCGCCGAAGCGCCGCGCGCGCGATCCGCCATCCCAGCCGTCCCCGGCCGCGGCCTTCCTGAGGATGAAGATGAGGGCTGGCGCCGGCGGCAGCGACCGCATCCTGACGCCCGGCGGGCCCGGGCTGCGCGCTGCGGGTGTGGAGCGGCGCGGGACCGCGGAGCCGCCCGGGAGAGGTTCGTAGCCTCAGGAGCAGCAGCGTGCGGGGAGGGCATGGCATTAACCCGGGCGCGTTTGGAGCGAGGGGGGCTGGGAGTGAAAGAGGGGGCGTTCCTTAATCGGAGGCGGTGAGGCCCGGGCACTGCCGCCTGGAGCTGTGGGTGCCCCATCCCTGGAGGTGCCCGAGGTCGTGGGTGGGCCCTGGACAGCCTGAGTTGAGGGGCACTGCCGCAGCCCACGCACGGTACAACATGATGGTCTCAAAGATCCCGCCCAACCTAACTGCTCTGTGTGGTTCTGTGGTCGGTTTGCCTTAACCCATTCCCTCTGGTCTGTTTGCTGGTGGGGCTGATCTGGTGCCATCTGTTGAGAAGTGGAAGATAAGCAAACAAAAACAAAGCAGTGGGTTCTGCTGTTCCTGACAGCTCAGAAAGGAGAAAGGTTGGTGGGAGAGCTGTTTGGGTTTTGAAATCCTTCCCAGGCATCCTGCTGGGGGACCTGTTTGGATGCCTCTGCTCCGTGGATTCGGTCTCCGAGAAGTTGCTGCAAATGCTGATCTTGCAACATCACAGAACTGGTTTGAGTTGGAAGAGACCACTAAAGGCCATCTTGTCTAGCTCCCCCTCAATGAACTGGGACACCCAGAGCCCCATCCAAGCCCTGTGCCCAGAAAAGTGCTGTAGCATTAGGAATGGTTTTCTGCTGGCACAGAGCTGCTGTCCATGAGGGCAGTAATGATGCATTGGAGGCGAAGCTGTCCTATGGCAGAGCCCTGGTGTCCTAGTGTTCAGACTGCCCTGAGTGGAAGACCTGCTGAAACACAGTGTTGCTTATTGGAGGGGTTGTGTTTCATCATTGTTTGTACTCCTGCTTGAAGTGTAGTACCTGTTAATGATGACCTTCAAGGGTCTCTTCCAGTTCAAGCAATTCTGTTGTTCTAAATCTCATGTGCTGAACTTTTAACCAGTTATTTAACTGATTGAGGTTAAAATCTACGTGATTTGTTTCATTTTAAATCATGGTTGCTGAAATACTTAGCCTGTAGCATGAGCAGCTGCTTGCTAACTTCTTTTGTTGGGGGTTATTGGGTTGCTAAGGAGATAGTAGTGCCCAAGCTTCATGTTTGGATATTAAAAAGCCTTCATAAATCTCCTTGCTGCTGCTTAAAGCCCCTCATTGCTTTTACTATCTCTTGAACGTGATAAAAACCAATAACCTCTTTTTTTTTTTTTTAACAAAGAGTGAAAGTTCTGATACTTTTCTTTCCTTTTTAACACCAGATTTCCAAAGTATGTGTTTCCATCCTGCATCATCCTATCTCAAATCCATAATGATTTTTGACTGACTACTCTTTTCTTCTAAGCAGTGCTACTGGTTAGTCCTTTATACTGAGAAATAGATCCCATTTGCATTAGGACATTAGGATCTTAGGAAATGAGTATTTTCCTCTCCACCCCCCCCCCCCCCCCATCCTGATGTTTTTCTTCCCTGATTCTAAAGGCTTCTATGTACTATTATTTCCAGAACTACCTTGCATTTTGGCTCCTCAGAACCAAACCGTGCAAATGCTGAACATAGACCCTCTTATATTGGAATCTCCTCAGAAGTTCTTTTTGCGTGTCAAGCAGAAACTGCAGGAGAAGCAGCAGCAAAAAGGTACTTGATACTGCTCTTAGAAGATTGTACTTGAGAAGCTTGCAGGACTTGAGGATTCTGTTTGTACTTATAATTTCTTGCCTGCTTTTGTCTGTAGCACAGGGGAAGGAGGCTCAAGAAACCAGCACGTGTGCCTTTTCAGACGAGGAGGTGGCATTAGACTTGGCAGGCTGTGGGTTTGGGTACTGGCTTCTGGCCATGAAAGTTGACATCATTAGTCTGGTTTTCCTTTGGCATATGTGTACAGTGTTTATTGGCTCTGGTGCTGTGGTCAAGAATTCATTAGAAAGTGTGACAGTTGGCACTGGAATGGGAAAATTGGTGGAAATATTCTAAACTTTTTATTTGCTAAATCTTTTCCCCACTGTATAGCTTTTAATACATAAAAAGAAAAGGCTTGGTTCCCTGGCAGAAAAGGTACCATGAAGACTCAGGGAGCTTCAAGCTGGCGAGCATCTGTGCCTGGGAAGATCCCAGAGCAGATCCTTCTGAAAAAGATGTTAAGGCACATGAGGGGTGAGGAGGTGATCTGAGGCAGCCAGTGTGGCTTCACCAATGGCAGGGCGTGCTTGAGACACTGGTGGTGCAGCTCCCAGCATAGCAGTAGCATGGGTAGAAATCAATCATCTTTAAGTTTGGTGTGTGGGAACAGTTGAATCATGGCCTTAACCACTGATTGATCACCTGAGGTGAGCACTGAGTCAGCCACAGGAGCACAGGTGAAGGCAATGCATCTGTGTGACTGGAAGGGGTGAAGTCTGACTCCACCTCTCCCAGGCCCCATTTAAGGGCTGACCACCACTGGGGAAGGATTTCTTGTTGGAAATTCCTCCAGTGTGGAGTTCTAGGTGAGCCTTGACCTTCAGTGACAGGTGAGCCCTTCTTAATTTACTGGTTGTCTTTATACCATCTGGATAAGCCATACAAAAATATACTGTCCACCTTTATTATATTGTGTGGGTACTATTCTTTCAGGGTATTCACCCTACATTTAGAAAGAAAGAAGTTTTTAAGGTTCTGTTTTTTTATGAATTACACAACTTTTTCTCTATAGGAAGAATTAATTCAAATCAGGAAGAATGGTAAGTATGCTAATAGATATGTGCATTAGCTCTCTTTTGGGTGAAAGTGGGATGGTTATTTGTTGATCTGATAGTGATGAAAATCTAGCACAAATAAATCCAAAGAAGTGCTTGCTGTTAGAATTGGCAGTTGAATGAGTGCTTTCAGAATAATAGTGCTAACCATCAGAGCATACTCATTAATATCATTAATTGCATTTTTTTTTAAATGACAGATCTGACATCTTCAAGCTCAAACAAGCAGAACATTCCTCCTCCCACAGCTGCAGAAAAGCCAGCAGTTAAATCTGCTTCTGGTGAGCTGCTCCCAAATCCCCATACAAAGTGTGTGACTGCTGCTAAGAACCATGAGGACGATTTCCTTGTGGAATCAATGGATGCTGATGATGAAATGTCTCTAAATACAGCAGCTAGTACTGTGGATGTCTGTTCTACCCCTTCTGAACCTGGAGATCAGTTAGAAGAAAGATGTGGAAATAGAGAAGCAAAACACACCAAACTTCAACAAGAGAAAGGATGGTTGCAGCCAAGCAGTCGTCAAGCTGAGCACAGGGCAGAAAAGACACTGAAGGCTGCAGCTGAAAAACCTACACAGCGCTTTTGTAATGTCGTGGTCTCTACTCCTGAAGTCTACATACCAAGGAAGCAGAAGGAAAACTGTAATGGCCCTTTGGATAAACCTCGGACAGATCAGATTGCTGTTCCTGCTGACAAAGAGGTGGGAGAGCTTACCCTATCAGCTACAATAAAGCAGTAGAACTCCCTGTGGGCTGCTTGTAGCTTCTGGTCATGGTTTTGTTTTTTGTCAAAGGTAATGAGCATACAGATGAAGCTGCTGGGTGTGACTCTGGGATAGAGTTCACCTTCCACACTGTAGCCCATATAGGCTGTGCTCTGCAGTTGTAGCTGGAGCAGCACTGAGTTGCACCACTGCTCTGTCTCTCACTGGGCAGTGCTGGTGCAGCACCAAGGCTGCCCCCAAGCTCACAGAGCCAGGTGGGGAGGGGGTGCTGACCTACATCCCCCTACACTATGGGGCATCATGCCCAGCAACAGGAGCTGGGGAAAGAGGAGAGGGGCTTTCACTATGACAGTGTCCTCCCAACAAGTGCTACATCAGTTGAGACCCTGCTTCCCAAGATGTGAGTGAAGGAGCTGGGGCCGTTTTGTCTGGGGAAGAGGAGGCTGAGGGGACACCTCATTGTTCTCTTCAGGTGATTGCAGTGAGAGTGGGGTTGGTCTCTTTTCACAGGTGACAGGACAAGTGGAAGTGGCCTCAAGTTGCACCAGGTGGAGGTTTAGCTTGGACAGAATTACTTACAGAAAGGGTTGTTAAGCACTGGAACAGGCTGCCCAGGCAGGTGGTTAAGTTGCCATCCCTGAATATGTTTAAAATCCAACTGGATGTGGTGCTCAGGGATATGGTTTAGTGGTGAGTTGTTACAGTTAGGGTAGTATGGTCAGGTTGAGGTTGGACTTCGTGATCTTGAAGGTCTTTTCCAACCTGAGCAATTCTATGATTCTATGTAACCGAGCAGCACAGAGAATAATTTTCTCCTTTTGCTTTCATACAGCCTCTGTGGTTTGTTTTGTTTTTAAGATGTTCTTTAGCTCAGTCCGTGAGCCTTCTTTCACTGTATATCTTCCCCCTGTTTTTTTGAGGAGGGGGAGTGAGAGGGCAACATGGTAGAGCTGAGCTGTCTGTCAGTGTAAAACATCCTCAGATTGTACTGGTAAATATTTTCTCCTCAGAAGAATTAATTTTTTCCCAGATGAAGGTTTGGTGAGTTCATATAAAAGAAGGCCTTTTCATTTAGTATTAGCTGCAGTCTGGGCTCAAAGAGTTCTCAACTCAAAGAGATTACTGTGAGATCACTTAGATCTGTTCATTGCCACTCTGGTGTGATGTCCCATCCAGCTGTTGGATCTGTAAGCAAAGCTGAGGAGGGGAGATAACTCCCTAGCTATAAGGTGAAGTGCTCCTCGAGATAACTGAATCTCCGTGTTTTGAGACTGGGGTGGAGATCTTGCGTTTACTGCCAGAACATCCAAACTGATAAGGGAGGCTAGAAGTCTAGTTTGCAGGTAGGATTTTCCCTTCAATAAGCACTTGGTGGTACTTAGGACCTGCTGATTAGATCTCAAGGAAAGCAGTGTACTGTGAAGCATGCTGAACTCCTCAGGAGTGGGCCTGGAGGAAGTGTGCCTTCCCAAGACCTGTGTTTTCTTTGTACCCCTGAGCCACTTCAGTGCAAAATGGTATCTTAAAATATGAAGGCAGTGCAGTGTGAATGTCAGCAGTTTTTAGTATTTATTGGGTACAGTCATTTCAATGTCCTCCTAAATTTCAACAGTAGCATAGATAGTAATTTTGTATTTTCATGGATAACCTGTTTGTGAGCAGTCATTTGAGGACTGATTATAGTGTGAGAGGTATGGCATGCTGATGGTATTTTCTGAGGAGTGCTCTTTGGGTTTGGGGTCCTGGCTGTTGGTTTTGTCTTCTAAAAGTCAACACTGACTTATTCAAAGCTTTTCTCTTTTTAAGTTCATATATTCTGTATTGGAATCCAGCTTGCTTGTGATTCTACACTGATGCATTTAATGGCTGTATTCAGGTTTTTTGGTCTGTAAGATGATGCTTAGATTCTCGAGGTATTCAGGAGTTAATTTCTACTTTGCCAATGCATTGGCTACGTTATACAGCTTAGTCTAATATGAAAATATAGCAGATCTGATCTTTTTTTTTTTCCCACAGAAAAGAATCTGCCTTGCCAGCTGGCGCATTAAAGTGATGAATGGTAACACTGCAGTCTGTGTGGAAGGAAGACGAAAGTAAGGAAAAAAACTGAGTCAAATGCATTGTAAATGTGTTGGAGGGTTTTTAACATCTCGACCCTAAAGGTGGTACCGTCCTTGGAGATGTGGCATTGAACTTGTGTTGGGATACCTTGGTATTGTTAGAATCAGTTCCACACAATTCGGCAACAGCAAGTCCTTTAGTCTACTTTGTTTTTGCAGCCTAATGTCTAGCATGTTCTGTGATGAAGTAGGTGGCAAGCTTGTTTTGTTTCCTGTCCAAATAATGAATAAGAGGTCCAGGAAACCTTCCAAGCTAAGAAAGGAAAACTTAGCATGTCCTACTAGTGTCTGTCTGACTCATCATGTGTGTAACACTGTCACGCTGTTAGGGGATATTGATATTCTTGTTTTAAATTACTCCTTTTATTAAATCGTGTTGGTTTTTTTAATATGTTCTTATTATTTATCTTTCCTTAGAGATATGAAGGATATGCTGTGGCATAGTAATGCAGTTGTAGAATGTATAGCATACAACCAAGTTAAGACATCATCTGGCAATATCTACTTGCTACAGGGACACATGGATTCTGTTTCAATGAGAAAAGAAGGTAAGAAGGTTATTCTTAGTGTAACATTGCAGGCTGAGAAGAGCTTTAGAATTATGGTAGCTTTCTGCTTGCATGTGCTGCCAAAGTGAATGTTCTGTATCATCCTGCAAACTGGGCTCAGGAGGTAAGTGGTGCTATTGGTGGTCTCAAGATGAGCACTGAGCTTTACCCAATCTGTCACTGCTGGACAGGCTCCCAAAAACTAGAATGCCATCTTCAGGTGCTGATGTCTGCGTCCTGTGGCCCTCGGTTTATTTCAACCACAACGTATGCAGCTCTTTCAAACTGGGAAAAAACCTCTGATGTTTAAGATGTAGTGAGTTGCTGAGGTGCTTACAGGTGGATCATATGGAGTGGTATTTCTGTGCTTCCTGATGAAAAATGTTGCTCAGCTATGCTAAATGCCACTTCTGTTTCACGCAGGGTATCCCTATCAGTTCATAAAAAGATTTAAATTTGGATTTTCCAAAAGGTGGAAGGAACATGTTGAGGAGTTACTCAAGGAAATAAGAAGGTAAATCCTTTGGAAGTTGTTTAATTGTAGTGCTCTCCTGTGTATTAGTTGATTTTTAAGAATATTACACTAGTGAATGATAAGATTGTAGATGTATCTGGAGGCTGATCCAGGCAAATTCTGGGCGCTACACTGGAAGAACAATCTGTTCCTCATCTTCATCACACTGCTTTGGTTTGGTTCTGTTTAGGTGCATAGGGCCAACACAAGTGAAGCTGATTCAGTGGCTTGAACTGTGTCACTGTGGGCACAGCTGCACTCCACTGCTGGGCTTCTGCTGGCATGGGAGAGGACTTGGGAGTCTACATAAGTTTGTTGTTAAAGGATATCTGCTTTGAGTGTTTATTATTTTTTCTTAACCTCTAAATCTTTAGGAAGGAACGCAAAAAAAGAAAGGGTGAGGATGAAAATGAAGGGAGTGACACAGTGGTGGATACGGATGTGTTGGAAAATGCAGAGGACTCAGCAAGAAATGGAAGGAAACGTGAAACAAGAAACACTACGTATGAACTGTTACCAAAGAACAATGAACGCTCTTGTGAGTCTTTGCTCTTCTCTAGAGAAGAAATGGGCAGTTTGTGATAGTTTGGCTTTGGTGTTCTTTTTTTTTTTTTAAAGCTTTTTCCCAGCAAATGAGAGCTTGTTTTGGTTTGTTAATTTTAGGCTGTACAGAAGAGGTAACAAACTGAAAGTTATTGTTGTTTGCTTCTGTTCACATGAGCTGCAATTATCGGGAGCACTGGCTTTATTTTCTGCTTTGCTGGTACAGAACAGAAGTGTTGTGTAGAGGTTCTTTTGGGGATTAATCCTTGGGAGGGAGCAGGAGCCTGCTTAGATCTGTAGCAGCTGATGTCAGTGGCTCCAGAGTTGTTTGTTCTGACAGCAGTGAACTTGAAGTTGCTGTATTCTATATTATGCTCTTGTCAGTTGTTCTGGGGTGTATATGGGGTTTAGTCTGTCCATCAAGGTTTCATTCATTCTCGGGACTCCCATGCAGTGCTGGCCTCCACCCCTTTTTTGTCTGGCTTGATTTTAACTCCTTCCTTAAATCTGTTCTTGCAGTGGGTTTGTTTGATGGCATCTCAATGTTTTATTGCCAGAGCTGAGGAGTAGAGAGTGATGTGCTATTGGGCACGGACAGAATGATTATGGAAGGATTACCTTCTTTGGTTTTGTTTCCAAAGGGAATTGTGAAGCCACAACCCAATGACAGACCTATTTTTTCTTTGCCTTGTAATGCAAACTTCATTAGGGACACCAATAGCTCTTGGTTTTTAACTTGAACTTCTTTTCCATATCTTGCCATAGGCTCCAGCAGGGCTTGGCAAACTATTGGTGCTGTAATCAGACTGCCTTGCTCACACTATAAAACCTGTTTGATTTTGGTTTATTTTCTCATAACAGCAAATGTTTGCTCAGTGTGACAACTTGTCTTTATCACTGTAATTCTCCACGACTTTCAAGTTATTCATAGCCTTGTAAACAAAGGGAAAGGTTCACAGTGGTGAGGTTTATAATTCATGAATGTGATTGCTTTCATCTTGTTCAAGTATGCTTATTTCTAACCTGCGTGCTTGTAAAAGAGCATCATTACTTTGTGGAACATCTGTATGTTCTGTATTGTTGGTGAAATGAACTGGTTTAAGTCTTATGCTTGTGAAGTGTGTGATAGTGAGTGTTCAGTGCAACACTTGGGGCAAAACTGAAGCTTGCTGTTTTTCTTGCAGATCAAACACCAAAACACAAACCCATACAGATCAACTCCAATGGGGTCTACACTCGTAGTGGCCGTCTCGTTAAACCACCGCTCAGTTTCTGGTGTGGGGAGCGTGAGTTTGTGGATCAGGGACTGAATGTTACTATCCAGAAAGGTGGAATAGATTATCTGAGCATGGTAAGGGTCCTTTGCATATTGTTAGTTACATGGAAATTACCTGAATGAAATACATCAGTAACTTTGGTATGCGTTAAACTGACAAAAGCAGGCTGCTCTAACGAGGACCTGAATAGGCAGGATGTTTTGAAAATGTTTTAAAAACATTTTAAAGCAAATAAAAAAAAAAATAAGTCTGTGAATGATCAGATGATTGTTGTTGCCTGTGAAGCTGGAATAATATGCGATTTCTTCTGGAAAAAATGGAGTATTTGAAAGATCAGGAAGTTGTGCAGAGGTACTGCTTTGGGTTACGGAGGTTCCCAAATAAAACACCTCCTGCAGTGTAACATCAAGTCCCTGCCCCCACAGCCAGTCACACGAGGGATGTCAGGGCTGTAGGCAAGGTTTTGTGTTCTCTGTTGTTCTCAACTTTTCTGTGTAGTTTCACATTCTTTAGGAGCAGACATTTCCTCACTTCTTATACCTTGGCCTGTCCAGGTCACCTCAGTTTTGGTCGGGGTGGGTTATTCTCATTTATTACAACACTTCAAGCAACTCTGATGGGTTCTCTGATAATGAGCAAAGTGTGAAGAAAGACAGCAATCCTTACAGCAGTTGTTTTTTTTTTTTTCTTAACATTAATTGATGACGTGGCACAGGCAGTGAACTAACACTTGTCATCAGCTCCAGCAGTGCAGATGTGTGTCGTGTTCATCAAAAGGTCCTTGGTCTTGAGATTTTAGCTGTGTTAAAGAATGTAGCAGGAGTCTGGCAAAGTTGCCTTAGTTGTGTGCACTCATGTTCATCCAACAGCAATGAAATGACCCTGGGCAGTGCAGGTGTCTTAACTCTACCCATCCTGTAAACATTTGGCTTTCAGAGCTGGTGTCGGTAGGCTTGATACGTAAGCTCTGGCATAAGTTTAGATTAAATTATTTTATTTTGAAGATGTATAGCACTGAAAAACCCAAAAGAAAGACCAGTTCACTCTGTAAGACAACGGAAAGAAGGGATTCAGTGAAGACTGTGGAAGGAAAAACAAAAAGCCAAGATAAAGGTAAAAAGAAAAAAAGTTTTTGCTTGTAATATTAGGAGTTCTTGACTGCATTCAGTGGGATGGTGAGTTGGGTGCTGGAGCAATGCCTGGCTAATGCAAACAACTTAGCTACATCTTTAATTTTCATTCACTTATCTGAAGATTTATCAGAGTAGCATTTTCACAACATTTTCTGCTTACTATTTTAGTCTCTATCTGTTCCATACTTCCATGCTGTCTCGTTGCCTTGATAACCCTCATTTTCCTAATAGTCCAGACATTCCCTCATGGGAACAAAGAATGCGAGTGCTGGAAGTCTGCTGTGCATGAGGGATCCTGAGTGCTGCTGGCTGTACTCCCTCTGAGCAGAGGGAGGAGCATTTGCTCAGTCTAAATCCACTGCTTAGAGCTTTGTTAGGAGTTGAGGGTATTTTCACTGCTTCCTGCCTGCCTATCGAGAGTGCAGTGGTGATTTACCTTAACTGTCATATACTGGCATCATCTCTTTCAGGGAAAAGCAAGGAGAAAAGAATAAGCTCTAAAAACAAAACCGTGTCCACTGGAAGCAGAGAAGCCAGGCACTGTATTTCAGATGATGAAAGTGATCGTGTGAGTGATACTAAGAAAAGTAAAACCTTGCTTTCCAATAAGGGAACTCGCTTAAATACTGAAGATACAAACAAGCATCACTATAATAGCAGAACTGTGGGAACAAGAAAAGAAAAGAGAGGAAAAGAATATGGAGAGCCGACTGCAGATCAGAATACGTACTCTTTAAGGTCAGCCAAAAAGCCTTTTCAGGATAAGCCTTTAACAGAAGAATCCTCAAGCAAAGATGGGGAAGAGGAATCCAGTGACTACATCAAATTGTCTGTCAAAAGGAAAAATAAACCTTTTTTGCCCCAAAAGATTCAAAACTCTGTATCTTCGTCTGCCTGTGACAGGCTGCAGGGCAGCACAGATGAGGGATCTGGAGAACACAGGGCAGTCACACAAAGTGCTGCTGCTGCCTCCAACCGTGTGCAGCTGAGGCAAAGGATACCTGCGTTCATAGGGAGTTCTGATTCCTCTGAAGGAGAAACCTCTTCTGGTGAGGAATGTCATGTCAGGGAAAAGAAATCAGAAGTATCCAATAAGAAAGCAAACAATGATGTTTTTGACCCTGCCAAGTCTTCAGCAGCAAAACCGAGTGAATCCAAGAGAGATAAGGTGCACAAAACTCTGGATTTCTTTTCAAGGGCAGCTGATGGCTGGTCTCAGAAGGAACTGCAGAATCTGCACAGGCAAGTGGTTCCTTTGTCTTCAGAGGGCAAAGCTGATCTTGGATACGAGGAGGCATAATTTGGGTACTGCAGTGTTTGGAAGGTAGTCTTCTGAACTTGGATTGTTCAGGTTTTTGGTTTTGAAGCAGTCTCACATTATTCAAAATTTCCTTTTTGCTTTAATTCCCTTTTCCAAAATACTTTTGGTTCACAAATTAAAGAAGAGTAGAATAAAGCAGGCAACAACTATGAGCTGCAGTAGCTGTGAAGCGTGAGCTTACAGCAGCCCTACTGCTGCCAGAAAATGCAGAGTGAGAGGAGCATGGTTAGCAGCTACAGTTCTGTGATGCAGTGCTCCTCCACCTGTGTTCCAGATGTCCTGCTTTTTTGTGAGAGACACCTCTGAATAAAGCTGGAAACAAAAGTTGGTAAATAAGTCACAGTGCAGTGATGGAGCACTGGAGCTGCACAGAGGTGGTGGGGTCTCCTTCTCTGGAGACGTTCAGGACCCACCTGGACGCCTACCTGTGCAACCTGGGCTGGGAGCTGCTTTGGCAGGGGGTTGGACTCCATGATCTCTGGAGGTGTCCCTTCCAACCCCTACAGCTCTGTGATTGTGTAGTATTGTAAAAGTATTATATATATTGATTTATTAATATATTGGTTTAGACATTAAAAGAGGTAATATACTCTCTCCTGTAAGGAATAAAATACGAACCATATTGTGTTTATGTATTTAAATTTTGTACAGGGGAGACTGACCACAAAAATATTACATTAACACATTGGGCAATTACTTAATTAGCTAGTGGTCAGTGTTTACTGCACATACATACACCTTGTAACTGAGGTATTCAAATAAACATCTGCGTGGTAAAGCATCCCTTGTACCTTCTACAGACGAGGTCTCCCCAACTGCTGTGAGTCGTAGGGTGCGTGGCAGTGCTGCACAGTTTCTCCTGCTTGAAGAGGGCCCTGGCTTTGTTCTCTTGGCAGGGCAGTTGCTTCGTTTCCAAAGCACAAGAATGGTTTCTGGGTGGAGGTAGCCATGGCTGTTGGGTCTCGTTCTGCTGAGGACTGCCATCGGAAATACACAGAAGAACAGGCAAAAGCTTCCAAAAGACCTGCCACAAAGAAAATCACATCAGGAGTGCCAGAACAGAAAGGTACCAACTTGGTTCTGAGGATAATTTTGTCTTTACATTTTAAATTCATTATTTATTACATAATGGGAGCTGCAGCTGTGAACGCACACACCCCTGATAAACAAGCAGTAAAGATTTAGTTCATCCTGCTTGGATCAGAGTGATGTATTGAAGGAGGTTATTTTCTACACTGCAAAGGTTTGTTGTCAGAAATGACTGAAGCAGAAATGAAAAGGGCAAATTAGAATTTTTGGCAGGATGACTTAACCTGGATTCACCAGGAGAAGGCAACTGCTCGTAAGGCCCTGCAGTAATTTTCTGATTAAGATATAGTAGGGGATTTATTTTTGAAAGCGTAGATTGTACAGAAATCCAAAGGACTGCAAAGAAATTATGAGCAGTTTCCACAAAACAGAGGACTTCTGATTGATTCCATTTCCATCGTATTCTGCGAGTCTATTCGACGGCTGTGATTGCAGCCAGATAACTTAGAAGTGTGCTGCATAACTAATGTGTTAGAAGAAGTAATGCTTTGATTCATGTAGATAAGACAGAGCCTGTTGCAATAACTGCTAAAGTGGGAACCTTCAAAAGAAAGCAGCAGATGAGAGACTTCCTGGACAATTTGCCAAAGGATGACCACGATGATGTATTCACTGCTACACCCTTTCAAAGTAGGAGAGTGAGGGTAAGGAAATCTGGGAAAACTGTGTATCCATATGCTTTTCTGACTGATAATTCAGCTGGTTCAGTGCCAGCAGTATGATCCTGTGCTTTGGGGAGAGGAGGTTTGCTTGGTTCATTTTAGCAATACTTTGCTGGCAGTGAGAATGTGCAGACTGGCTATGAAGGAATCAAGGCATCCATGCCCAATGGATGGCAGAATGCCATTGTGGTAGAGCACAAAGTCAGCCAGTCATGCAGAACGATTCTCCATTATTGTTTTTTCTTTTTTTCTTTGGGGGGGAGGGGATTCCAATTACTTTTGCCAACTGTAAGCTGTGCAAAAGAAGTGAGCCTGCTTTTGTGGTGTATGGTGAGAGAGACTGCAGGGAGTCCTCACTAGAGAAATCCTTACTGAGGAGTCATGAGTTGCTTCCATGGAGCAGTCCAGCCCCTCACAGACTGCTCCCATCTCCAGTATGTTGTAGCACGTTGTGGGGCTGAATCTGCTGTGTGAGCAGTCCTCACCTTTTGTTTGTTTAATTTGCTGACTTTGTCTCCTTCTGGAGAGGAGGGAGCAAACAGCTGTCCTGACCCCTGTTCACCTCTGGTACCAGATACAACTTTCTTTGCCCAGGAGCCACTGCTCTGTTTCCTGTACGGAAGTTATTCTGGGTTTTTGATTGTATTGCTCCTCTCTGAACTTTTTCAGCTCTCCTCTCTCTCTCTCTTCAAAATGGAAGGACTTGCAAGTTTCCTGAGAATCCTGAAATCTTCCTCCTGAGAAATAATGATCAGCTCTGAGCCTGTAATTCTAATCAGATTTTTTTTCTTTTAATATGTAGTAGTAACCAAAAAAGGGGCAGCAAAATGTTGGGCATCAGCAGGAGTGTTTAGAGTTAGACTCTGTGGAGTCCTCGCATACCTGCATTCAGCACACAGTGTCTATCGCTGCTATCTGCACCTCAAGAGGGATGTAGTGGAGTCAGGAAAAGCAGCTGCAGTGAGCAGAGGGATGGGGAGAGAGCACCTGCTGAGGAGAGAACAAAGTCTGGAACTGCTCAGCTTAGGGAAGAGAGATACAGCAGGGGTGCAGGTGTGAACAGAATTCTGTCTGTGATTGCTCTCAGGCAGAGAATCGTGAGAGGCCTCGTATGCAGACTTGGATAAAGGGCAGCTCACTGATTGTCTGCTGTGTCTTTATAGCTGCCCACGTTCCTGGGAAGCCAAGATGATGATATTGATGATGACGACTTTGCACTTACGAGCAACCCCATCACGCCTTCCTCAGCCATCTTCCCCCTGGTCAATACCCCTCAGTGTGAGCACATCAGCCCTGGAATGCTGGGACCTATCAACAGGTGCTGCTGTTCCTTTGCCGATGCTTTCCTTTCTTGTTTCTGGTCTGAGAAAGATCACTCTTGGGGTTAACCTGCAGTATGCAGAGCAAATGCTGCAGTCCTGGAGGTATTTGTTTAGAGAAAGCTTTCATTTGCCAACGTGTGCACTTTGCGCTGCTCATGTAGGTGCAGACAACTAAACTCAATAGCAGTAAAGCTTTGGGCTTCGTTGGAATGAATGGGTGCTGTCTTTAGTGAGAAGGGACATTTTATGGAATGGACAGTGAACATTCTGGGAAGGTGATGAAGCTTTGTGTCTAATATTTGCACCACGAGTTCTAGCACATGCTTTAACTAAACATTTCTGCACTGAGTCATACTCCAGAACTGCTGCTATATTGAATTGGCCAACAACTGTTCTGAATGGCCCTGCTGGTCTTCTGTCTGGATTAGAATGGTGTGTGTGTGCTGGCTGCAGCTGCATCCAACAGATGCCCTGAGCAGAGCACACTGTGATGCTGACTTTGACTTGCTTGCTGATGCTTGCAGGAACGACTGTGACAGACACGTGTTCAGAATGCAGAAAACAAAGGGCTGCAGGAGCAGCTGGGACAAAGTAAAGAAGCAGCAGGTAATGCTGGGCTCCTGAATGCCACTTCCACCTCAACACTGCAGGCTCTGCTGAGCAGGAGCAGCCCTGGCTCACAGAGCATGGGCACTGACAAAGGAAAACAAGAGCCCTCCCCTGATTCACACCAAACTTCTGAGTTTTGGTATCCACATGTTTCAGAGAAAAGTCACTCTTATTAGAATTGACTGTCATGATCAAGTGGGCTGTCCATTTCAGGATCTGTAATTGCTTTTGGGTTCTGAGACCTTTTTGATGCTTTAAATCCCTACTTTATCTTCCTGTACAGTGGGAGAGGAAGTGGGACTTCTCACCATGTACCTGAATTTGTGTTCCTTTCCTGTCCTTGCTTTGGTAATTCTGCCTTTTCCAACGACCAACCTGGAGCCCAGAAGCAACACAACATCACTGGTTTAGTGGAAGGTTTTATGGTAGACAAGCACTTCAAATCTTGTGCAAATGTGGCATAGCAGTGGGGCAGCTGTATTCTGATGGAACACTGTGTTTGTGCTGCCCCTTTTCCCCCTCTCCCCAAATGTTTCCACATTGCTGTGGTGCTGTGACTGCTGTCTGAGCAGGGACTGTTCCTCTTTGGCAGGCAGGCGCTGAGTACGGCACGCCAGCATCAAGCAGAACCAGGCTCACCACAGACAGAAGTAAGTACACTTTGTTTCTCCTTCATGTCAGAAGATGCCTTTCCAGCCCAGGCATTCACACACACACACTCACCACTCCCTCACTGTTTTTCATGTTGCAGAAGTGCAGCAGATCCCCGCTGTGGAGAAGCTCTTCGTGGCCGAGGCTGTGGATTCCTCAGATGAAGAAGAACAGGAAGATTCCTATTTCTCTGTGTGATGAACTTCTGGAGGTTTTATCCATTATTTTATAAACTTGTGTAAGGAGCCCAAAGGAAGGGCTGCAGCCTTCTCTGTGCCGAGCTTTCCCCGTGCTGCTCACTCTGGCTGATCTGACCTGCAGTGCTGTGCCCTTCCTTTTCCCTGCTTGCCCTGGGAAAGGTAGAAATGCACTCTGATGCCAACAAATTGCAAGTTCTGAGTGGTTCACTTTAAAACCTTTAGAAATATTGCTGTACAGTAAATTTTTAATAACACAGTCAGTAATTGGAAGTGCCTTCTGCTTTCCTCTGCTGAAATTCTTTTTGTGTGAATGTAGCAGCAGTTTTATGAGCTCTTAGAGAAGCACCTGCCTGGACTGGGCAGGCACTGTTGTGTAGGTGCTCACTTATCCTTTACAATACTGGTTCCTAACCCCCCCCCCCTCCCCCATCAGCACTGCTCACTATTTTTAGTGTAGTACAGAAGAATAAAGCTTTGAGCATCTCTTTTCTCTGAGTGGGAGGGAACAGGAACAAAATCATCACTGCAGTGCTGAGTGCACAGAACAGAGCTGTCCCTCCTGGGCCTGGTGCCTGTGCTGCTGGGTGCCCCCTTGTGCCTCCTCCTTCCTGGGAAAACCCCCCCAGTAGACACCACGGGGAGGAGGGGAGTACTGCAATGACTGCTCTTTGGGCACTGTGCTACCACCCCTCTTCCACGAGGGCAAGGAAAGGAACAGCAGGCGCGCTCCTTCTCCCTGTGCACCCCGAACCCCAACGTTTCTCTGAGGGTTTATTTACATTACAGTGACAGTAAGCTCAGTAAAGTGCAATTGGAAGGATGCTCCACTCAGCTCTTGGTGGCACCGTCGCTTTTCCCCTTTGCACAGAGGTTCTCGGGCAGCATCTGCACATCGAAGCCATAGCGCAGGTAACGGAACGTCTCCTCTGCACGCTGTGGGCTCAGCTGGGCAGCAGCAGCAATGTCTGATGGGGAACTGCAAGAGAGCACAGGGACACAGAGCTGGAGAGGGATGTGGCTGTGAGGACACGGCAGGGAGCAGAGCACGGCCAGCAGTCCTCAACACCAGTGAGGCCCCCCTGGGGCTGTTACCTGTTGACCATCTTCCTCACAGAGCCGAAGCGGTGGCACATGTTGAGAGCAGCCACGTAGCTGACGTTGGGAATGCTCAGGTAGAAGTTAAGCATGTCCTGCTTGTGGCCCTCCACTTCTGTTGGCACGCGGATGGCGGCGTTCTTTCTCTGCTCCAGCAGGGCCAGCTCCTTCAGCAGCACAGCGCTCTCCTCCTGGCAAGAGCTGAAGAGAACCCGGACGCCGGCCTGGAGCAAGGCAGCGAGCATGCCATCATAGCACTGCGTCCTCTGCAGAAACCTCCATGGATCCCCTGCACGGGGGCAATGCAGAAAACTCAGTGCAATACAAGTGCTAAATTACTGTGACATGGTCAGTCACAAAGGCGGACAGCCCAAGGATGCCGGACATCATGGACCAAAACCAGCCAAAGGGAAAGCTTCTTGAGGAAGGGAAGCTGGGGGAGCCGTGGGACAGCACTGACTTATTTGGGAGGGAGAAATAGGAACTGGCAGTTAGAGTGTAAATTAGATGCAAAGAGCTTTGGGAGCTCTTTTTGGGAGCTTGTGGAGTCAGACTTCATCCATGCTCAGGGAAGAGGACAGCACAGACCGCTGAAGAGGTCTTGCAAAGCTATAAAGGGAAAAGAAAGCACTGGGCCTGGGTTAAAGGAGCAGCACTCCAGAAGCACTGTAATAAGAGAAGACACACAAGCAATGAACATTCATCAGTAACTCCTAAGTTTCTCTGCGGATCCAGATGAACCTGTGACCTCACGAATGCACCACTCCTACAGAGACAACAGGAGTGCTTTCAGTCTGATTCCAGTTCCACACACGGCCCATGGGGGCAGCACCCACCCGGAGCAGAGCCCAGCACATCCCCACACTGCCCCGGGAACACACACCTGGCCTGCTCCTGTCCTTCTCCACGATCACGCACACTCTCTCAAACATGCCCTGCAGGCGCTGGATCCGCTGCGTGACCTTACTCCTGTTCACAGTGCTCAGTAGCTCCGACTGGAATTTCCTCTCCACTGCCATGCGGTTGCTGACGATGTAATCACAGCTGCCCAGTGAGCAGACCTGCACCCTCAGCCCATGGACGGCCTTCAGCGCCGAGATGACGTCTGTGCCCGAGGAGATCTCACGGCTGTCCACCAGAACACACAGTGATGCATCTTCATCTGGCAGAGCTGGGGCCAGGGGGGGCTTAGTTGGAGCACATCGGACCGAACCTGAGCTGCTCCCTGTGGTGTTCTTCACATGTTCCAGCTGTAAGTACCGAGACAGCACAGAGGCACAAAGAATGAACAGCAATTCAAAAATGCAGATTTTGGCACTAATGCTGAACAGACAATGAGTGCATCGGAGTTTGGAAAGTCCAATTCATAAAAGCTCTTTTAGCTGTCCTGTTGATACTACAACTTGTGAGCAGTTTCAGACTAATACAACTGCAAAACCATATCATCACTTGTCTGTCCCTGCTACTGGAAACAGATCCACGTTCCCTCATAATTGTCAGGCTCAAGAGCCTCAGGAGGCCAAACATTCTACTGTTGACATGGGTTGATGGTGATAGGACAAGGGGGAATGGCTTTAAACTAAGACAGGACAGGCTGAGGTTGGACGTGAGGAGGAAGTTTTTCATTCAGGGGGTGGTGATGCACTGGAACAGGTTGCCCAGAAAGGCTGTGGATGCCCCAACCCTGGAGGGGCTCCAGGCCAGGCTGGACGTGGCTCTGGACAGCCTGCTCCAGTGGTTGGTGACCCTACCCACAGCAGGGGATTGAAATGAGATGATCTTTGGGATCCTTTTCAACCCAAGCTGTTCTATGATCCCATTGAGTGCTCAGGCACCCTCCAAGCAGGAAAGCCTCCCGTGGTAGCACCAGGGCTGGTGACACAGAGCAGTGCAAGGCAGAACCCCCCTCCTTCCTCACTCAGCCCTCATGGAGCAGCTCCCAGCTCAGGCTGCCCCCAGAGCACACCACGAAGTGGGGAGAGGTCCCTGCTGCCACCCACACCCACCTCAGCAGCCCTGAGATCCTCCTTCCCTGAGCTGGAGTGAGGCCCCGGGTGGAAGTCCAGCACTTCAGATACAGATGCCTTCAGGCCCAGGAGCAAACTGCTCTTACTCTCTGCAGACCGATGAGCACCGATGTCCTCAGCTGATTTTTGATGTGTCATGGAAGGGACTGCAGGCAGTGACGTGTGTAACTCAGCACTTCCCCGCTCTGCCCTGGAGCAACCTGCTGGCACAGCCTTCTCATTGCTGACGTTGGTTTCTTCCCCGCTGGAATCACTCAGGACAATAATTCGGGACGGCCTCTTCCGCACCGGGACTGAGCAGTGCTGTTCCGTGGCAGCGCTGCGCAGTTTTCTCTTCCGCCGAGTGAGGTACCGCTGTCCTCCCCCAGCACAACTCTCCTTAGTTAAGAGATCGAAGTTCACGCACACCTCGTCCTCGCTCGATTCACTTCTTCTGCACGTCTCCTCATCCCCCTCCCCAATACAGAAGCTGTCTTCTGCGTAAGTCTCGTCCTGCTCGGGGATCTGGTGGGGGGGAGAAAAACAAACCTGGGCTGAGCGAAGCGATGCAGTGACTTTACTCTTCCTCAGTACACTCTGCTTATCGACCCGGCCTATGCACGCACAGCCCCCACGCTTCTCACACACCCACATAAGGTTTCACTGCTTCAGGCTGGATATTGGGAACTGCTTCTTCACTGACAGAGCCGTGCTGCACCAGCACAGCTGCCCAGGGAGCAGTGGGGTCACTGCCCATGGGGTGCTCCACAACACGGGGATGTGGGCAGTGGGCACAGTGGGGTCAGACCTACCTGCTGATCTTTTCCACCCATCTCTGATGGTCAAATGTCAGGGCAGGACAGCCTGCAGATCTGCCCCTCATGTGCTGAGTGCAAGAGGGCTGATCAAGAGGACTCAGAGCTTACTACTCCTCAGCAGCAGGCTGCAAACGGCTCTTCAGGGTGGGACTGGAGCTGAAACACTGCCACTAAACCTCACACGGACTGCAGCACTTCGGTTCCATACCTGGGAAAAAATCTCAGTGCTGTTGAATTCCCGATGCACCATTTTGTATCTGTTCCCCAGCGCCGGACTGCGCACAGACTTCAGGTAAACGCCTCTCATCTCACTGTCTGAATTAAGAAAAGACAATGCAGTACTACTAAGAAGACGTTTTTCCTTTTGCTCCTATGAAATCCTGTTTTCCATGAGCCACTCCTCACAGCCTCTGTGTCTGAAGTTCTCCACACACCGCCGGAGATCCCTCCCTGGGCCAGAGGGAGGTGTCCCTCCCTGGAGCAGGGGCGGAACGAGGTGGTCTTAAAGGTCCCTTCCAACCCAAAGCATTCAGTGATTCCAGGGTATCAGAGTCCACATGAGACAAATACAGAGATTTCAGTGGAGGAGGAAAATCTTCAGCAACACCTGGGAACCTCTTAAGTGGTAACAGGATAATATCCCAGGGGGGAGACAAGGTTTAGAACCACAGGGGGAAGGGAATCGTGGCCAAAAGCAGCAGCATCTCAGCTCTGACAGTGCCAACATCACAGCTTATCCTTAACATTGGTACTGTTACTTCACATCATATTATAGACCTCTCTGCACGAGAAGACCCGCGACTTCAGAACTTTCTGAGTGAAATTCAGGGGAATTCTGTTTCCATTTGTTCAGTGTTGTATGAGAGGCTGGCTGTGAATCAGCTGCACAAAGCAATCACATGGCAGAGATTCCTGGGAAGACTTACTCCGTAAGAAACCCACAGAAGGACAAACAGAAAAGACAAACAGAGGAGGAGAACACCTCATCGACCACAGCTGAGGACGTTACTGCTGACAGCAGCAAGTGGCCAAGGGCTGCAGCTCACACAGCACTGAAACACCTCCCTTCATCAGCCACGCACTGCTTCCAGCCCTCACCATTTAACACTTGTGTGACATCTGCATCGTCGTTCAGGAATTGACCGAGTGAGGAGCTCAGCTCCTTGTCTGTGTCTTCACTCTCATCAGAAGAAACACAGCTCTCATCCTGCTGGGACAACTCAGCTTCTTCGTCTAAAAACTGTCTTGCTGCGTCCTGAAAAAAGAAAAGAAACCCTAAAATTTTTACCAAGACAAAAAACCCATTCCATGCTTTGTTTTCTGCAGAGGATTCATTTGTTTGCCTCCAGAATATTTCCAGTCAAAGTACAGAGCCATCCCTCGTGGTGCAGCACCCAGAACTGCTGCAAGCAGCGACGTCTCTGACTCTCAGCATCTCCTGAGTCTTTTATTTTAACACCCACTTCTTACAGGGATTAGTGAGCCTGAAGGACAGGCATTGTCTGTAGTCTCTTTTCTAAAGAATTCTGACAATGACAAAGCACACTGGAGGTCAGCAATCACAGGGAAGAACTCCCAGTGCTTCTGCCAATTGGTCCCCACCTGTCTGCCCTGGGAAAGACCAAGAGAGGACGAACTGCAGCAGGAGAACACTGTGCCACACTCAGGGAACAAGAAGTTCCCAGGTTCCCAGAGCACCTGCTGAACCACCACCCCTCGGCTGCTGGGGGCACCTTGGGCCCACGAGCTTGGTGACCCCGAGTGCACAGCAGTGCTGCACTGACAGCTCTGTGGGGTGCAGGTGGGCTGAGCTCAGTGAGTCTGAAGCTCTGGACCTTCCGTGGATCTGGAACTGCCATGTCCAGCACTGGGAACGATTAGGTAAGTCGACAGGTGAAGGAAGAATGGAATTTTGTGAGTATGTTATCTTTAAAGCAGCACCAGACCACATTTAAGTTCAGACCACATATGACAAAGCATTTCTTTATGGAGAGGTGTGCAGACAGTGGGACAGGCATGCTGGGAGGACAGTGCTGCCCCGTGCCAAGCAGTGTGACAGCCATGATGACAGTGCCCTCAGTGACGTGCTGTCACGTGGCTCAGCCCACAGCTGTAGTGCTGGGACTCAGCAGGAGCCTTCCAGCCCAACTGCTCTCATGCTCAGGGCATGACAGACATAGACACACAAGCTCTACAATGTATGGCTCAACCTGAGCATGAAATTTCTGCCATTTTCACAACTTTTTACATCTGAATACAGACAAGTTAGATTTTTTCTTCTTCTTCTAACAATCTGAACACGAGGTTAAACCTCACTAATTCCCTTTTTGTCTCTTTGTTTGGCAACGTGCTGCTCAGGTTCCAAGAGGCATTTCTGTGAACTAGACCTCGTTGTGTTGCAAACACGTACACTTATACATACAAGACAAAGCAAAGCAGCTAACTGCACTGCAACCTGAATGCCAGCTGCTCCAGACGTGTGCTTCAGCATGTTCAGAGAGATGTGCAATGCCATACCTTGCATCTAAGGTTGCTCCTGACCTTGTGACGTCTCACACTTCTCAGCTGTGCCTTGCTGCCTGTAGCTGGGTGGCCCTTGGTGCTCCTGCTTGGATTCTTGGGACAATCTGTGCCATCATCGCTGGACATGTCAGACTGGAGGAAAGATTCGCCAGCACTTCAGTAAATAAGATTGAAGGAAGCCACCTTTCAGTCACACAGTCATTCTTCAACATCAGGTGTGTCAAAGAATCACTGAACGGCCTGGGTTGAAAAGGACCGCAAAGATCATCCTGTTCCAACCCCCTGCCATGGGCAGGGTCACCAGCCACTAGAGCAGGCTGCCCAGAGCCACATCCACCTTGCCTTGAGTGCCTCCAGGGATGGGGCGCCCACTGACTCTCTGGCCAACCTGTTCCAGTGCATCCCACCCTCTTAGTGAAAAACTTCCCTCCCTTTTCCTAAGCAACGCCAGGTTGTTGTAACTGATGACACGTGTCAAAATGATGCTAATCATTCTATACAATGCAAAAACTGGACCTCTGAGAACAGAACAGAGCAGAAAAGCGCATCATTTGGGATGAAAAATCAGATGAAACTTTGTGATTCAAAGTTCTGTGGAAGAAAGGTCACTGAGTGCCTCTCACAATGTTCCACTCTCAGCCCTGCACCAGTAATTCCCTCCCAAACACCTACAGACTGAATGCAGGAGACCCTGGGGGAGAACTGAGGGAAGGAAAAACGATGTTCCAGTGTGCCTTGGGGCAGAGTGTATTTCCAGTAAGAACACTTTCCTCCTGGCTGCAACTAGAGCAAACAAGAACACTCCAGAAATGAGTTGACACACCTTCCCTCCCTCACAAAGCTCCCACTCACCACGCTCAGCAGGTGTCGGCGTTTCCTGGGGGCACGAATGGGCGACTCGAAATCGCTGTCATTCACAACCTATGCAGACAGAAATACAGAAATAAGAGTAATTGTAGAGAGGAGCTTTGTTCTGGTGGTTGACGTGCTCGTCACTTTGCTTCTCTCGTCTTTTCCCTTTTAAGACTCACATCAGGAGACTTCAAAACATTGTTTCTCCTGTTTTTCCTCTGGAAAACAATCTCTTCTTCGCTTTCACTGCTGGTTCCTACAGAGAGAAACAGTAAGTAATGATTATAAGGAAACGTATTGTTTGGAGTGCAACAACCAAAACCCATCTCTCTTATAAAAGAGCCTCCAAAGGAGATTGCTTATCGATCTGTGCAGTGAACACTGCTCTCTTTCGCCCTTTTAGTCAAAATCAATTCTCTCCAGTTGAGATGTACAATAAACCCTACTTTCCTGGGCATTCTCTGAGGAAATTATTTCCCCAGGCACCACAGGTACAGAGAAAGGGAGGAGAAAAATTAAACAGGAGCTGTGACATCCAGAGAAGGAGCCCTTGGAAGGTGAGTTCAAGTGTTACCCTTCTGGAGACATTCTGTCCTATGTACACCTTCAGATGCACTGCAATGAAACTCAAGACCAGAACCCCCCAAGCAGTCCTCTCCCTAAGCACCTTTCAGACCACTGCAGTCTCTCTGCTTGTCCCCAAAGGACTGCTTGTGCTGAAATATGTGGATATGACAAACAGAGAGAGTAGGATCTCTGAGCATCACATGAGTGGAGAAGGAGGATGGCTGTTCATGAGGTGCATTTACTGAATGGAAGCGATCCCGGCTGACCTGTCAGCATTTGTATCAGCAGTTTAATCATGACTGGTTTCTCCAGTATGTATGCATACACTTCAGCCTCAGATGGGTAAGGTAGAATGCAGGACATGTTACAGGAGGCTGAAGTTCTGGAAAGCCTCCTGATGGAGCCAGATTTGAGTAATACAGCCACAACTCCCTTCTTCCACCGTAACCACCTAAGTCACAACAGCTAGCTGGAGATCACACAGGCTGGAAAAGAGCTCCAAGATCTCCAGGCCCAACCACAGCCCACCCCACTAAGCATGTCCCTCAGTATCACATCTCCATGGTTTTTGGAACCTGGAAGACATTGGGTTCAGCAGTATTTGCTTAAACATGAAGGTTTTAACTAACTGTACACGGAATCCCCTACCTTCAGCAGGAAACACACGCGAAACACAAAGGTTGGTGCCTTCCAGCTTTTCAGTTCTTCCTCCAGCAGAATCAAGTGCATCCGAGGCTGAACTCCCAAAGCTCCTCCTGTGTGAGCCTGCACTGACCTTATCCATAGGATGAACCTCTGGAATTTCCTCCCTGATGCTACAGAACACATTCTTACGAATCTTTTTGGTAGCTTCAGCACTGCTAACCTTTCTGCCCGTTGGGGTGCACAGTGAAGGAGGTGAGGACCCACACCTCTTCCTGCCCTCTGGTGTGCCCCCAGGCACTGCTGTGTCCCTCACGTTTCTGCTCTGCAGTGGGGTGGAAATGTTTCTCCCCTCTAGATTTCTGCAATCCCATTTTGGCGACGTTTGGAACCTGCACTCATCATTCAGAGACTTTTTACTGTCAGTGAGCTGAACACCCGCACGACTCCCTGAGGCACTGTTTAACTTGGAGGTACTCATTGTATCCGTATCTTCTTCAAGGATTTCCTTCTCACACTCTTCAATGGAAAACCCCAGATCAAAGTTCACGGAAAACAGTTCCTGGGAGGAGTCAAAGAGGTCATCAGTGTGCAGGGCCCGCTCGGCCACACTGCCACTGTCCCATGCTCCCATGGGTGCCATTTCCCCACGTGCTGCCCCTTCCTCGCAGGCTCTGTCCCCATGCAGGCAGCCTGGCCCTGCAGCCAGGTGAGAAGTGTGCCCGCCTGAATCCAACCTGAGCGAAGGCTCGTTGCTCACAGACATCATTTCATTACTTGCTTCGTAGATGAGTTCATCTTCAAATAAATATATACTCTTCTCTTCATCAAAACTCACGTTTTTCTTGTTTGTTCCTAAATCTTCATCTCCTCGAACAAAATGTTTGTTTGAAGGGTTACCTGTGCCATTCAGTGTTAGAGGTTTCTTCTGAACTTCTGTGGACCCCTCCTTGCCCAACAGACTGCAGATGCTGCCGCCCCATGGAGGCCCCTCCTTGGCTCTACCAGCAGCTGTTGGTGAAGCTGACACAGGTTTTGAACAGCAGGTATTTTCAGGAGCACACATCTCACCAGTGGCTTCCAGCTCCGGACTTCCAGCAGGCAGCAGTGAGCGACCAACTTCCAACGAGGAGGGAAAGTCTTTGTCTGGTAGTTGCCCTGAATAACTACTGCGGGTCACCTTTTGTAGAGGATGTATTGTTTCCTCACATCCCAACAGCTCTTCAAAATCTTGAAGTTCAGGGACAGAGGGAGGAGAATGTGTTAACAGCCTCTTCACACGGGAAGACTCTCCCTCTAGCTTAGAAAGCTCTTCAGATGAGCTCACAGGCACAAACGAATCCACGTATGATTCAGGGAGATAAAATAAGTCTGAGGACACGTGTGACTCCTCGGCTGTGAAGCTGCTGTAACCCAAATCTGCGTGCTTCACTGAACTGCAGTGCTCATCCAACAGTTTGGGATCCTTTACTGCCACAGTTTCATGAGTTATGCTACTTTCACTGTCATCACATAAGTCAATACATTCATTTAAGTCAAACGTCACCTTCTCTATTTCCTCCTCCTTCTGACTGCCCTGGTCAGTGCTCTCAACCAGAGCGAGCCTTCCTGCTGAGCCAGGAGCTGAAGCATCAGTGTCTGTAGGGAGCTCAGGCTCTTCCAAATCCAATCCAGGAGTTCTCTTGGGAGTCTTTGCGTTTGCTGTTTTAAATATGGAAAAGAATTCTTTCTCATTATCACTAATATCAGGTACAGATGGTTTTTTGGCACGTGCCATGTCTCTTTTAGATGAGTGCGCCTTCTGAGCAGAGCTGGTCACAGAAGAACCACTTTTACTCCTTTGAACATTAACATCTTCAATACGTAGGTGAGGCTGAAGCTCCAGTTCATAGCTGCAGTCTCCCTGGTGGAAAACATGGTGTAATAAAGGATTTGTCACCAGAATATTTAAAACAATTGACAAAGATTTCTTCACTCCCAGGGGTCATCAGAAAAAATAAAACAAAAAAAGGAAGTGCTTTGCATTTAAGGTGACAGCTTTCAAAGAAAATGCCCACCTCTTCCTGAAAAGCAGGCAAGAAATTGGACTTGCTGATGTACAAAACCACACAGCCAGAGCTTCCACAGCCAGTATGCCTGCAGCTGTAGCTAAGCTGGCTTTTACTGCCACACTTCTGGTGGCAGCCAGGAGTCAATGGTGGAAAATAAGGCTGACAAATACTCTGCAAAGCCACTCCATCCATCCCACTGCACAAGGCAGAAAGTCAAACCCACTTTCACTGCTTTCTCCAAGAGTGTTCCTGAGAGCACTCCACCCTGGCTGAGATTCCATGCTCCCTTCCACGCTTCTGACAACAGCTTACACCCTAACACAGCCTTGGGTGCTCCCTGGCTGCAGTAAAGCATACCATGCAGTTCTGAGAGCAATGGTTCATTCTCAAAATTTAACAATAATACTGAGAATAGTATTTATTATTTCAGATTTTAATACTAACTTCACAAGCAGGCCACAGAAAGGATCACAAGCAGAATAAGGAAGAATCTGTGCACAGGTGCTTTGAGGTCAGGGGCACAGTTGCCTACAAATCCTGTTTACCACAATGACATGTGTCTCAGTGATGATTTCCATGAGGTCAGAATAGCAGAATGGAAGAGCAGGGGAAGAGGTTCTGCTGGGAGGGATTCAGTACTGAGGGCCACGAAATACACACTCCACTCATCACAACAAAAGATGGTACTCAGCTGCCACGTGCACTGCCTGTGCTTGGCCTGTTCATACATAAGCATATCTAAAGCTAAAAGCCAGGATTCCTCACAAAGAGCACAAAAAGGACATCCCTACACTGACTTCTAAGAAGTCTTACTGCCAGAACAGGGTAGAAAACAATGGATACAAAAGGGGGCAAGTTCCAAATGACTGCTTTCAGCCAGAACAGAGAAACAAGATATGGGAGTTCTCATTTATTCCCAAAGAAGAGCAGTAACAATCAACAGCCAACAAAACTAACTCTATACCCATCCTCAGATGGTTTTAATACCTTAAGTCCATGTGTTTTCTAGCGTTTCAACTTAAATATACTGCTGAGGTCAAAGCTGAAATTAACCTCTTCCTCCTCTAAAGCCACTTTAGATGTACATTTCCTAATGAGACTGACATCAGCAAACCTTGTTGATTCTGCTATTTCAGAAGGAAACAATAAGTGTGTAAACAGACAATAGGGGTTAACAATGGTCACTTCTTTAATAGAATGTTTCATTAAAACTGACTGTGGCAAAAGCAGCACAAACAATGGCATTAACCTCTTTCCTGACACCAGGCAGTAAAACCTATTTTCTAACTGCTTTGAGCCAGACCTAGTGAGGAAAGGCTTCTGAATGGTTTCCTTCCATTCTGAGTGTCAAACCCCAATGAGTAAATGCTGCCAACATATGAGGTTACCCGGGTGTATTTTCTGGTTAACTTAGGTTTCAGCTTGAATATTAGCAATAATTACAACAGCAAGCCTGGTGTTTTCACACTGTACTTTCCACGAGCAGGTGGAACAGACATCAAGCAGCATGTTCCATCTACGTGAATGACAAGAGTGTGCATTTATGTTCATAGGGACTGCCTGATCCCCTAATACTTGAGGGAACTCCTCCATGTTTGCCCTGTGCACACGATCCTTACCTCAACAAAGACCTGGCACGTATCCTTCCCCCACTCTTAAATACTCCTCAGGTTGTAATTACTGCTTTGAACATAACGGGTATTTCAACACACATTCACTGAGGAACTTAAACCACACCTCAATGTTTGGAAAAGATCTCTAGGATCCCCAGGTCCAAACCCAATGCCCAAAGACCTCAGTGCCACATCCCCACGTTCTGGAACATCTCCAGGGACGGTGCTCCCCCTCACTCCCTGGGCAGCTGTGCCACCACATCCCCGCTCTTCTGGAGGAGAAATGGTTCCCAGTATCCAATCTGAGCCTCCCCTGGCGCTACTTGAGGCCACCACCTCTCATCCTATCACTGTCACTCAGAAACAGAGGCTGACCTCCACCTCACCAGGGGGCCTCCTCTTCTCCAGACTGACCCATCCCAGCTCCCTCAGCCGCTGCCCACAAGATGTGTGCTCCAGACCTGTCCCAGCTCTGCCATCCTTCGGATATGCGTTGGAAGACTTCTGGATGACAGAGGAATCAGTTCTCCTCCAGCAACTTTCATTCCTACTAGATGAGCTTCTCCTGACGCTCCGGAGGAAGAAATGCCATCAAAAACCTTCTGGGGAAGTTCAAGTTCATTATACACAGCCAGAGACCCTAAAAGTTACCTGTAGCTGATTCATTGCAGAAGTCTAATGACACAGAAACCACTTTGCTCTGCAGCAGCTGTGTTCCTTCTCTTGCTGACAACAACCATTACCAATGGATCTAGCTGTTCTAACACTGCCTTGGTTTCAGGCAGCTTCTCTGGAGCTAATCCACCACAAGCTCCTCCTCTTGCTGTCACCACAAACATGGCCTCAAACCCAAGTTGCTGCCTGCAGATTTAAGGCTGCCAACCCTACACCATGTGTTTTACATTTTTTATTTTGTTTTCCCTATGACATGAAAGCTGAGAACATTTCACTTAGGTGGAAAACAGTCTTTCTGGCTGAACCTGGCCAAGGAGACTTCCATACAGCATCGAACACAGAGTCACCACTGAGCACATCATCTCACATCACCACAGCTGGTCCCACACAATCTGCCCCATCCCCTTTCACATGGCTGACACCCCAAAATCTTTTGCCTAATCACTCTTTCCTGTCCTCGCTGTGAGCATCAAACCTCACAGGACCATTAAATACAGAACACCTGCAATTAAAGCTTGGAACCATCTAAGCAAGATCTCAATTATAGTCTGAACTCAAAATTCTTTGGCAATAAGATCAGAAGAACCAATGTGGCACAAAGAAACCACTTTAATTGGAGAGCTGAGATCTTTGGTCTCACAGGTTCTGCCTGGCAGCCTCACTGCCTAAGGACAAAGCAAACCTCTTCCCCACTCACACTATGAAGTACTGCTTTTGTGGGTTTGTTTGTGCTGTGCTTTCTTTACAATGAAGAACGAGCAGGGGCACTTCTGCATAGCATCTTGTTGAGAATCCCAAAAGAAAGTATTTGCTTTATCTGTTTGCTGCTAAGGCAGATTTGGAGCCCAGGCCATCACAGCTGCCCACAGTTAAAACCACTTCCACAAACAGCTCAGTGTATGTGTTATGAACATGGCAAACAATACCATTTGGTGCCCTAAATTATTTCTTCATGGCTGGGAAAGAAGTTCTGCACATCATAGGTCAGTGTTTCAAACCAGAAATATGCTACTGCCAATGAGGGCCTAAAATGGTATCCTCTTTGTGGGCCTTATCTGAACCATTTTTAACCTACATTCAGTATCTCCAGGGAAAAAGTCATTTGGAAATACCCTCAAAATACATCTGATGTAAAACTCTGGGAGAGCATCTTAAGGTTCTTTGGAACTTGAGGCTATCTCTGGAGCACTTTTCCCTTTGTCAGTAACTTCATCCCATGAATCACATCTCAGTTGGGTTGGCAGGAACCTCACAGCCCCCAGCCCCACCCTGCCATGGGCTGTGTGCCCCCAGCTCAGGCTGCACAGAGCCCTTCCATGGCCTCAGGCACCTCCAGGGATGGGGCACCCACAGCTCTGTGCAGTGCCAGGGCCTCACTGCCTTAGAATAAAGAATTCCCCCTCACATCTGATTCAAATCTCCCCTCTTTTAGCTTAAAATCATTCCCCCTTGTCTGCCCATGTAAAAAATCACTCTCCTCGTGTTTATCAGCTATTGTTCTGCATGAGGACAACTTGATTTGTTACCGTGCTACAGAACAATCCCTGCTTGTAGTCAGTAGAAAATCCAGGCCCATCAGCCAGGCCCCTGCTGCTGCAGCAATAAAGGCACGCAGGCATTAAAGGCTTTTCTGCAGTGGGCGGCCCTGATGCAGGGTTCTTCTTTGGGAAACCTTTCTTGATTTCCTTTCCTGTGTGCCTGCTTTTCCTGTGAACTATTAAAAGCACATGAATGCAATACAACTGCAATTATTCCACGCACTTTCACTCCTCCATTTAAAACACGTAAGCCCTTGAATCTTTATACAGTTTTGTAAAGCACAAGCGCATTGGAGGTCTCTTCCCAAGAGATATCCCCCAAGATTCTTCCCAAGAAATTATTGCCTTCATTAGAAACTTCCAGCTCATCTGGTTTTTCTGGGGAAACAGGCATTTAGACGTTGTGTTGTCTATGGATGTGGTTTAGAGAGAACTATTGGTGATGGGTGGATGTTTGCACTAGATAACCTCAGAGATCTTTTCCAACTTTGGTGGTTCCCTGATTCTATGAAATAAAGCTTTGTCAGTTTTTATATTTTGTTCCTGAGGAAGAAAACAATTGACAGAGCCGTGGTTGGAAGCTCACTATGATGGTTATTTAAGGAAACAGCTCTGACTTGTACTCATCCCTCAGCTATTAAGAACCGTAAGCTAACGTCAGACAGATTAGCCATGATATATTTGGCTGTGGAATATTTGTGGTAGGAACATGGCTGCACAGTAACTGCAGAAGCTCAGGAAGCTCTGCTGAAACGTCACACCCACTCCTTGCCATACCACACCAACATCTTAGGTTCATTTTTTTACTTCTGTTCAAGGTAAACTTCCCAGAGCCTGCTGTCACATCCCTTTATCCAACCCCACCACTTAATCAGAGCGTATCCCACAATTCCAAAAGCTCACAGTGCAGCCCTGTCCCTGTGCTGCTTGTGCCCTGAGCAAGCACTGTGCACCCCAGGGTCTCACCGTGACACAGAACAGGACTCTGAACTTTGAAGGTTTGAATCAAATCTAGCAGCTCTGCCCAGCACAGCTACTCACACCCACACAGAGCCACAGACAGGAACGTGGTTAAGGATATACTCACTGATACGAAGCTGCCTTCATAGGCATGCAAAAAATCAAAGCACTGTCTACAACTCTAAACCTATTTTATTTTCACAGTGCAGTGATGGAGCACTGGAGCTGCACAGAGGTGGTGGGATCTCCTTCTCTGGAGACATTTAGGACCCACCTGGATGCCCACCTGTGCAACCTGGGCTGGGAGCTGCTTTGCAGGGGGGTTGGATCTCTGGAGGCCCCTTCCAACCCCTACAGCTCTGTGATTCTGTGATTTTGCTCTGTTTACATTTTTTGATTAATACTTTCTTCTACAAAGAAGCACTGTACAGTAAGAAAACAGTGGTGACACATGCTGCCCTGGGAAGGCTGTTAGTGCCCTTCAGAGGTATCAAAGCTGACTTCAGAGAACTCAGAAGACATTAGCAAAGCTTTCATGCGAGAAACCACTGCCAATAAAGGCAAAAGGATTACAAAGATGCTGCATTCTGTTTTTCTGAACAAACCACGAGAAGCTCTGTCACCCTCAAACCTCAACAATTTGGTGTAGTTACAGCAAACCACCAACTGCTTATGTCTGAGGGCATCAGTGGCAGTGCCTGTGGAGGGTCATCCACTCTGCTCACCACCCAACAGAGACAGCTGAGCTGGGCTGTCACATTCCAGCAAAGGACAGTGGGCAGACACATCCCTGCAGAAGTTTTGCAAACGGAAGTGTCTGGCACCATCCTTTGCTTGCAGTTTTCAGCATCTGCTTCAGGAGAGCTTTGGGAGAAGACTGATGACCCATTTGGCAACTACGAGGGCACTTGGGAACCGAAACCTAAACATCTTCTGGTGCCAATGCATTTTCACTAAAGCAACGCAGAACTTTAAAGGCCTGATTTGGTGGTGGGGAGTGAAGTTCTCAATTGGATAAATGATTCTGCATCTTTTAACCACTGCTCTGTCTCCTGACTTCCTTCAGCTCTCTCTGTACCTCAGCTCCCCCCTGAAGTCCTCTCTCTCTGGCAGTGTGTTCTTGACCCAAGCTTAGGAACACAGACCCTAGAAAGAAATTAAGGATGGCATTGTTCTGTGATGGAGAAGCTTATCTTAGCTCTAAAAATCTATTTACAACTTGCCATTAATATACTTTCCTAGCACGGAGTACAACTACAATGTCTCTATTCTCTTCCTTGATTAGATTAGTTATTCAGAAAACTCCAGCAGCTTAGCAACAGATTCTGATGACCTAGAAAACTTCAACACAGTAAAAAGCAGTATGAGTAGAGCTGGAAGAGCAAATTAACACAGTGAGCAGCTGAAGTCATCAGCTACTCTCGACTGACCTACGTGCATTATTGCCTTTCCTTACATACAGGTATATAATCTACATACAAAAGTTAGCAAACAGAACTGACACCTCCCAAATGGTTTTCATCCTTGTTTGCCAATTACCCTCCTTTTATCCTTTAATTCTTAGGAGCAGTTAGATTTTTAATTAAAGCGTTTACAGAAAACAAAAAGCCTCAAAACACACTTGCCTTAAAACATGGAAATCGTTTTTATGGGATGCCTTTCATGCACATACATGGTTTATTTCAGCCTGGAGCAGAGGAGGCTCAGGGAGATCTCCTCAATGCCCACGCATACCTGCAGGGAGGATGGAGCCAGGCTCTTGTCAGCAGTGCCCAGTGCAAGGAAAAGAGGCAACGGGCATGAACTGGAGCACAATACATTCCCTCTGAACATCAGGAAGCACTTCAGTGCTGTGAGGGTGACAG
>VXAB01000271.1:186483-240604 GCA_013399175.1 Odontophorus gujanensis
GCAGGGGGGTTGGATCTCTGGAGGCCCCTTCCAACCCCTACAGCTCTGTGATTCTGTGATTTTGCTCTGTTTACATTTTTTGATTAATACTTTCTTCTACAAAGAAGCACTGTACAGTAAGAAAACAGTGGTGACACATGCTGCCCTGGGAAGGCTGTTAGTGCCCTTCAGAGGTATCAAAGCTGACTTCAGAGAACTCAGAAGACATTAGCAAAGCTTTCATGCGAGAAACCACTGCCAATAAAGGCAAAAGGATTACAAAGACGCTGCATTCTGTTTTTCTGAACAAACCACGAGAAGCTCTGTCACCCTCAAACCTCAACAATTTGGTGTAGTTACAGCAAACCACCAACTGCTTATGTCTGAGGGCATCAGTGGCAGTGCCTGTGGAGGGTCATCCACTCTGCTCACCACCCAACAGAGACAGCTGAGCTGGGCTGTCACATTCCAGCAAAGGACAGTGGGCAGACACATCCCTGCAGAAGTTTTGCAAACGGAAGTGTCTGGCACCATCCTTTGCTTGCAGTTTTCAGCATCTGCTTCAGGAGAGCTTTGGGAGAAGACTGATGACCCATTTGGCAACTACGAGGGCACTTGGGAACCGAAACCTAAACATCTTCTGGTGCCAATGCATTTTCACTAAAGCTACGCAGAACTTTAAAGGCCTGATTTGGTGGTGGGGAGTGAAGTTCTCAATTGGATAAATGATTCTGCATCTTTTAACCACTGCTCTGTCTCCTGACTTCCTTCAGCTCTCTCTGTACCTCAGCTCCCCCCTGAAGTCCTCTCTCTCTGGCAGTGTGTTCTTGACCCAAGCTTAGGAACACAGACCCTAGAAAGAAATTAAGGATGGCATTGTTCTGTGATGGAGAAGCTTATCTTAGCTCTAAAAATCTATTTACAACTTGCCATTAATATACTTTCCTAGCACGGAGTACAACTACAATGTCTCTATTCTCTTCCTTGATTAGATTAGTTATTCAGAAAACTCCAGCAGCTTAGCAACAGATTCTGATGACCTAGAAAACTTCAACACAGTAAAAAGCAGTATGAGTAGAGCTGGAAGAGCAAATTAACACAGTGAGCAGCTGAAGTCATCAGCTACTCTCGACTGACCTACGTGCATTATTGCCTTTCCTTACATACAGGTATATAATCTACATACAAAAGTTAGCAAACAGAACTGACACCTCCCAAATGGTTTTCATCCTTGTTTGCCAATTACCCTCCTTTTATCCTTTAATTCTTAGGAGCAGTTAGATTTTTAATTAAAGCGTTTACAGAAAACAAAAAGCCTCAAAACACACTTGCCTTAAAACATGGAAATCGTTTTTATGGGATGCCTTTCATGCACATACATGGTTTATTTCAGCCTGGAGCAGAGGAGGCTCAGGGAGATCTCCTCAATGCCCACGCATACCTGCAGGGAGGATGGAGCCAGGCTCTTGTCAGCAGTGCCCAGTGCAAGGAAAAGAGGCAACGGGCATGAACTGGAGCACAATACATTCCCTCTGAACATCAGGAAGCACTTCAGTGCTGTGAGGGTGACAGCACACAGTCACAGCAGGACTCTTTAGAGATGTCTGAAAGCCCCTGGCCATGCCCTGCTCACAGCTCTGCTGGGGCAGGGTGGGAACAGAGGGACCTCCAGCTTTAACTATTCCGTGACTCTACGATGTTACAAACCTATTTCCAACTCCCATTCCCTCCTGGAATAGTGCTAGCAATGTTTTAAGTGACTTGGCACACTAACTCCCACTTTTTGTTTCAACTGATCAGACAGAGTGAGCTCACTATTTGTTTCATGTATCCTAACTGTGCATTACACACACACACGTGTTTTCAAGTGTAAACACCTTACCTGTTCTTGCCTCATCACTTCTATCATGTCCATAACACTGATGAAATGGTGGCAGCGGTCGGAGTGGTCAACCATGCTTGTAGGGAAAGGACGGCTCTGCCAAATACTCCACTCAGACAAGGACAGTTTATGCACTGCCTCCTCTTCAGACTTCTGCAGTTTAAGGTTGGCAATGAGATTTTAGGTAAGAAAATGCTCAGCAAAACCAGCACCTACTTCTCTGTCAAGGACAGAATCTGAATTATCACGAATGCTGAAGTCTGGTAGGAAATGAAAGCACTACAGGCTTTGTGTTGCCAGAGTTGCTCATGAAATACATGTTGTTTTAAGCAGTGAAGTGACACAGTAATTCCTGTTTTCTTCCCTGAGTGAAAGAAAGCTTGTACAACTTGAATTTTCTATCAGTAGCAGTTGTACAGTTATATAAACAAGGGAATGAAAGACTGTGATACAATGCCATCATGAATATGGCACCTGCTAGAATGTCTTAGAAGCAGTAGAGACCATACTGGATAATGGGTGATTTTTTTTTTCCCATTTTTAATAGACAGATACAACCCCAAAAACTCATTTCAAACATCAAATTCCTCAATTCTTAACTTCAAAAACCTAAAAGAAATTCTCAAAGTAGGCATCCTGCAAACTCATGGTTAACTTAGCTACTCAGTGTTTCCATTAGGCCCAATGTCAAAAAGCCATTACATGGAGGCTGAACTCACTGATGTCTCCTCCAGGTTTCCTAAGGTTTCAAACTGAGTGCGAGGCAGTATTGGCTCCTTTACTCCATCATTTTCTTTAAGTCTGTACAGTCTGTCCCATATNTCCCAAATGGTTTTCATCCTTGTTTGTCAATTACCCTCCTTTTATCCTTTAATTCTTAGGAGCAGTTAGATTTTTAATTAAAGCGTTTACAGAAAACAAAAAGCCTCAAAACACACTTGCCTTAAAACATGGAAATCGTTTTTATGGGATGCCTTTCATGCACATACATGGTTTATTTCAGCCTGGAGCAGAGGAGGCTCAGGGAGATCTCCTCAAAGCCCACGCATACCTGCAGGGAGGATGGAGCCAGGCTCTTGTCAGCAGTGCCCAGTGCAAGGAAAAGAGGCAACGGGCATGAACTGGAGCACAATACATTCCCTCTGAACATCAGGAAGCACTTCAGTGCTGTGAGGGTGACAGCACACAGTCACAGCAGGACTCTTTAGAGATGTCTGAAAGCCCCTGGCCATGCCCTGCTCACAGCTCTGCTGGGGCAGGGTGGGAACAGAGGGACCTCCAGCTTTAACTATTCCGTGACTCTACGATGTTACAAACCTATTTCCAACTCCCATTCCCTCCTGGAATAGTGCTAGCAATGTTTTAAGTGACTTGGCACACTAACTCCCACTTTTTGTTTCAACTGATCAGACAGAGTGAGCTCACTATTTGTTTCATGTATCCTAACTGTGCATTACACACACACACGTGTTTTCAAGTGTAAACACCTTACCTGTTCTTGCCTCATCACTTCTATCATGTCCATAACACTGATGAAATGGTGGCAGCGGTCGGAGTGGTCAACCATGCTTGTAGGGAAAGGACGGCTCTGCCAAATACTCCACTCAGACAAGGACAGTTTATGCACTGCCTCCTCTTCAGACTTCTGCAGTTTAAGGTTGGCAATGAGATTTTAGGTAAGAAAATGCTCAGCAAAACCAGCACCTACTTCTCTGTCAAGGACAGAATCTGAATTATCACGAATGCTGAAGTCTGGTAGGAAATGAAAGCACTACAGGCTTTGTGTTGCCAGAGTTGCTCATGAAATACATGTTGTTTTAAGCAGTGAAGTGACACAGTAATTCCTGTTTTCTTCCCTGAGTGAAAGAAAGCTTGTACAACTTGAATTTTCTATCAGTAGCAGTTGTACAGTTATATAAACAAGGGAATGAAAGACTGTGATACAATGCCATCATGAATATGGCACCTGCTAGAATGTCTTAGAAGCAGTAGAGACCATACTGGATAATGGGTGATTTTTTTTTTCCCATTTTTAATAGACAGATACAACCCCAAAAACTCATTTCAAACATCAAATTCCTCAATTCTTAACTTCAAAAACCTAAAAGAAATTCTCAAAGTAGGCATCCTGCAAACTCATGGTTAACTTAGCTACTCAGTGTTTCCATTAGGCCCAATGTCAAAAAGCCATTACATGGAGGCTGAACTCACTGATGTCTCCTCCAGGTTTCCTAAGGTTTCAAACTGAGTGCGAGGCAGTATTGGCTCCTTTACTCCATCATTTTCTTTAAGTCTGTACAGTCTGTCCCATATTTCAAATTCCTCAGGTGACAGAGACCAATTCTCATGACGGTTCAATTCCTTTGGACCTGGAAGGGGGGAAAAACAAGGGGAAGATATCACCTGTAAGAAAAGCAATGTATAGGAGGAAAAAGAAAACACTTTGTATAGTACCAGTCTAAAGAAAATACCTCCTATTTGCCACGAGTAAAATCGGATACACAGAATCAGAAATGAATCATCAAACCAGATATTCATGTGTTATAATTATGGTCCCATCTACAGACAGTTTTAGGGAAGACCTCCTATAGAGAAACATTGGCAGATACAAGTACAGAGACATTCATTCAGCTTACCACACAGTAAGTGGCCTTGAAGACAGTACAACAAACAGGGAAAGCATCTGGCTTGAATTTGTCAATATAATTCTCAGTGATTTGTAAATGTAATTGCAGGGACAAACTGCAAATCAGTTGTGGGGGAAGTGCTGTAGCTTAAGTTACTCTTTGAATACTGGAAAGCAACATTATTTTGTTACGACAACACTTCTTAGTCATTTCTTGACTAGATCTCTTCTGTTTTAAACTGTTACAGACACGTAGATGAGCAAGAGGACAGAAACCAAAGTGTTGTGAAAATCTCGCAAGAAGAAGCAGAGCAAACAGAGGGCTTGTTAGTTCTGCTGACACTGGTAACACCAAGTGAGAAATATGGGGCACCTGGGAGCATCAGCACTGGAGGAAAGCCAAGTACATGCTCACGTGGCAGCTGAATGAAGACAAGGCCCTGGTGTTGCTTGGCTCAGAGCTCTGTGATGAGGAGGAAACCAAGTTAGAGCAGCAGTCTGACAGCAAGCCTCAATGCAACTGCTCCACACTTTGCCAGCTGTATGCAATAGAAACACTTTACCCCCTAACAGCCCTCAGTGCAAACAGCAAAGGAACAAACAAAGCAATGCTGTTACATGAAGTTAATGTGATGGCTTTCAGCCTGGATGCATGAAGTTTGGAGAAAAATCAGTTGAGGGACCCAACTCAGGGAGGAATAGAGACCTGTAGGAAATGAAAATCAAGAAATATTTATCAGAAAACCCTATCTCATAGCCTTCTGTTAATCATAAGAACAGTTAAGTGTGAGGTTTGCTTGAGCAGTAACTACCCAGCACCCACACACCAAGACAGTATTTCAGTCTTGAACCAGCGTGGAGCTCTAGACATCACTGCCTGAACAAGGAGTAAAGGAAAGGCCAGGAAGAGTCTCCACTTCCACTAGCTGAAACCTAAAGCCCTTGGCCAGTCCAAAGGGACTTCTGCCTTGTTTCAGACTTGTCTTTACATCCGAGAAGTAAGAAAGCTGCCTGCCAAGGAACCAAGGAGGCACTTCCAAACAGCAAGTTGATAGATGGGAAAAAGCAGACACCAGCAAAAAAAAAAACTTCCCAGGTAAACTGAGCTGGTTTGGGACAGCTCTTGCTGCTCTTGAAGATGGCTATCAGAGCAGTGTACCAGAACCTTCTGTAGGAAGACACATTGAAGGAAACAGTGAGAACAACAGATGACTTCAATTTTCCTGTTACAGATCCAGAGGGTGACTTGTTCTGACAAAGCAAGAGGACCTTGTGATACCATCTGCCAAAGTAATGTCTGGGGATTGTCCTGTCCAATGTCATATAGGCATGAAGGCCTCCAATAGCTTGCAACATTCAGTAACAGCTGCTTTCCAAAGCTCTGTGCACAGTAACTGAGCTATTAAGTTTCTGTTCCAGAGCAGAACAAGTTTTTGGGGCAGTACAACATGCTCTGCACATGACAAAACACAACAGGCCTCTGGGAGAAAGGAGAATAAAAGAGAATCCCCTTGCCTTGCAAACACTGACACCTGAATTACACACTGCTCAGCTCTTCCTTTCTCCAGAAACGATTCCATACAGCATGGGGAAGTGCCCAACCCTCTGAACTGAGCACGTGGACATTTCAGGCTAGGGGAGGAAAGCAGGAGCTGAAGCTGGCATTCTGACTCTTCTTTTCCTATGAAGTGTAGTTGCTATTGCACAGGAAAAGAAACGAAGCAGACTGACAGATCTGAACACCAGATGAACAAGGGACAAGCAAGGAAGGATGAACGAGAACTGCTTTTCCTGGGCTGGGTGCAAAGCCCAGGTAAGCATTACTCCTTACAGAGGCATGGAAAAGTGTTGTGATGGGGAGCAGCATCACAGCTGTGCCATGGCTGCACTGCAGCACAGGCAGGCTCACAGGTTAGGCTGAGGATGGTATGGACAGACTCATTTACTGATACAAATCCTTCTCCTTCACGTTTCTGCCATGAAGGATGCTGAAATGGGAAACTCTTCTGCAGCCAAAGAGGAAATTGATAACTTCTGCGTGATTTTGTAGCTTGCCTCCCCTCATCTACATTCAGACCTCTTGTTAATAAGAAATTCTGTGTTCAAAAGTGTTTAAAAACCACTAACCTTTAAGACAAACTACTTGGATACCACAACAAAGTTTCTCAAGTCCTTCAGGAGCTCCTTCATTCAGAGCATTCACTGTTAGTCTTTTAAGTACTAAAAGCACTTAACAGAAGAGACTGTGAATGATTCCCAAGTATTTGTAAAATTTAGCTTTTCAATCCTATCTTGTAATCTTATTCCAGTGCCATGTAAGTGAACCAGCTAAGGAGACATTTCCCTTTTATAAAAACTCAATTTTCCCCAGTTATAAATAACAAAACATTACAGAGCAGTTGAAGTTGGAAGGGAACCTCTGTAGGTCTAAGTATCCTATCCTTGCTGTCTCCTTTTTGCCCCTTAACATTCTCTGGTCATCAAGCACTTCTGTTTCACTGCAATTTCCAGCAGTACAAAGATGTATTTCCTGTATTAATAGCAGCATCAGGGCTAGGCATTACAGCTCAAACCCAAATCCAGTACAGAATCACCACTGGACACGCACTGATCGGTTCACCAGCTGACACAGTCATGTCAGAAGCCTCCAGCAGAAGTTAACATCTGCCTCTTCTGTTTGTACCTCAAGTTTCTGACCCTCAGCCACTGCAGAACTGTGATGTGAGGATGTTAAAGGAAAAGAAGGCAGCATTAAAGCAGAATAACACAGCCAAAAGGTTACAGCTGCCAGGACAGCTCTACTAGAGACCCGAACTCATGTGAGCAGGCACTTTTGATATGCTGCAAGATAACAACATGATATAGCAGCTTGCAGAGTGCTTACAGAAAACACCATAATCCTCTTACCAGTGACACAGGAGAAGAGAGCAGATTTGTGGTGGAGGGAAGTAGGTCTCCCCCTGGAAAGCCTCCTTGAAGCGCTCGGTTCGTATTTTTCAGCAGTAATAAACATTCTGTGCAGCTGTGGATTTATGCCTTCTGGAATCATCCGCGGGCTGTGCTGGTAAAAATGAAGCATTTTGTTTCCTGAAATAGCTTTCTGGATGCTCTTTTTGTTGGACTGGCTTTGATTGTAAGTCTGTAAGAGAGAGGAAAAGCCACACGTTGCTGAAATGCACAGGACTTGATGAAAAGCAGAACACCTGAGTGTCTGTGAGGTCTTCCACAGCACTGCAGGGGTTGGAAGGGCCCTCTGGAGATCACTCAGCCCAACCCCCTGCCACAGCAGGTCCCACATGTGGGCACACAGATGGGTCTTGAACATCTCGAGAGCAGACCCCACAGCCCCTCTGAGCAGCCTGATCCAGTCAGGCTTCCTCTCAAACACAGATAAAAACAAATCCCTATGGAAGGGCCATAGATCTCCTGTGCTGAGGGAATGATCAGTTAGGCCAACAAAACAGAGTGCTCAGGTTCTGGATCCACACATTTAGGGCTGGCAGCACACCTGCACACCATGGGAACCACAATGGAGGAGCAACAGGATTTGATGAAAGCCATACAGCAGTACAGGCAATCTGAAAATGGTTACATTCAAAATAGCTCCTTTTTATTCCTTTTTTTTTTAAAGCTTCCATAATAACATATGTTAAATCAAATTAAATTTGAATTGCCATCTATCAGTGCCTATGCAAGACATGCAAACAGAGTGAAAATCTAAGAGGCACCAAAGAACAGTATTGCAGACACATCTTAAAACTCCTTAAAACAAATAAAACAGAAACATAACATGGCAGCTTTTTATACTCCATATGTCAGCCAGAAGTAGGCACAGCGTATGAAAGGAACACAGCCCTTGCCTGGAGGAATTTGCAAACTGCAACAGATACAGGGATGATGTAAAGTGGATTACATCAGAATGAAAGGAGGTCAAGCAAATTAAGGCATAAAGTTATTTGTTAATATCATATGTGCTTCAAGTCCTCCTAATTACACTTCCTTTTCGTTGTGCAACAGAGAAACCAAGACAAGAATGGAGAAACTGAGGCATGAAACTAGTCCCCAGGGAACGTCTCTTGCCCTAATACATTGCTCTGAGTCTGTCTGCTCCAGAGCACTGCTGGAGGAGGCAGAGCAGCAGTGATGCTCTTGTGACAGCTGAGCTTGGGAACTGGGGCTCAAAGAGATGGGACACAAGGAGAGGTGCCCTGAATAAAGCTGGGAAGCATTAATGGTGAGCTTCATTACGCTGCTCACAGACATCCTGTTCAGCACAGGGATCCTAGCACACGTTCAAAAAGTCTTTTTGTGGAACAAAATTTGAACAAGGTTTTTGAATAACACAGAAGAACTCAGCAGAAATACAACTGCTCACAGGAAACTTAGGGGACGAGCTCAATATCCCATTACTGAGTGGAGCCTTCAGCAGTATTCAGTCTTCATAAGCAGCATAAGAAAATCTCTCTTCATGAATACCATTCACCTTCATTTTAAACTCTGTTTCCTTCAAATAAGTTTTCCTCCCCCTCAGACAGAATTCTTTTGGCCAGTTAAATTCCAGCTACTGACAAATTTAAATCAGTGGTACAGTATTGATAGGAATAAATCCAATATCAATAAGACTCTGAAACTTGTGCTTTGCAATTAGCTTACACAGACCTCAAGCTTCGCTGTCATGAAACCAGATGCAACTGAGAAGCAACGTAGCAAGTGAACAAAACCAAGCCCAACAAAGAATAAAATCCATTTTCAGCCACAACAGTGACAGAGCCTACAAACACCTGGCATTCAAGTAGTGTGGCAAGATGAAAACGTCAAAGTGCAGCTTCCTATTACACTGGAACCTAAGAAAGCTGTCCCAGGGGCTGCCAGGTCTCCTCCCACCTAAGCACTACTGTGTCACCTGGAGTCCCACGCCTGTGGTCATGCAGCAGTGTGCTGACCCTGGTCAGGCTGCTGGTACAGCTGAAGATCAGTTCCCAGCTCCCAGCTTAGCTGTCCCCAGTACATTTGTTTCCCAAGGGGCAGCCAGCACTCAGAGAAGATTAATTATGCTCAGAGCTGAGTGCTGAGATCCAGGAATTTAGCAAAAGTAGATTTCCACTTAAGCTGATCCCTTCAGACCTCATACGCAAGCTGCTGCCGCTAAGCACTGCTCTGAGAGCGCGGTGGCGTCAGCAGCTCAGAGAGGGGCACTTCCAGCCCCAGCTCCCAGTGCTGCCTTCCCATCCCCTCCACAGACTGCTCTGTGAGCTTGGCAAAAAAGCATGCTTTCTGCATCTCAGGTCCTCTCTCACTCACCCTTTCCTCACGCCCCTCGGCGAGGATGACGACGACGCGGCCCTGCCGCTGCCGCCCCGTGCGGCCCATGCGCTGCACCAACCGGATCGGGCTCTTCTGGGCATCAAAGCAGACAATGAGATCGACTTCCCCTATGTCCAGACCTTCTTCTCCGACACACGTAGACACCAGGGTGTTATAGCCACCCTCACGAAAGCGTTTTACCACCTGAAGAGAGGGACAGATTCAACAGGTTAGGCTGGAAGCCCCTCATCCACGCTTTTTCTAGGTTCAGCCCGACCTTGAATAAGAAATAAATGCATACTTTAAACCTACAACACTCAGTCAGTCTTTCCAAATTTGAAGATCCCTTCATTGTGATCAAATATCACGCACTAATGTTATCAATATGAGCCTTCAATTCTAAAACAAAGGACACAAAGAGCACCTTATTCTAACTGTAACCATGGCATACTTCTAAAATCCATCTGCCCAGATTTACAGTTCATTTTTTTTTTTAACTGTGCTGCATCAAAACGTAAGGATATATCTTATTTTCCTATCCCTGAGGAAAAAATATCTTCAAAGCAAGCAAGCATTTATGAATGATCTTGAAAGTCCCTCCCAACCTCAGTCATTCCATGATCCTATGATTGAGATATTTCCACAGATGTTCAAATGTATAGAAGTCAGCGTTCCTCAACATAATGTAAGCTTATTTCTACTTATACATTCTGTTTTGTGAGTGTAGTTCTGGATAACCTGAGAGCAATCACAGAATTGCAGGGGTTGGAAGGGACCTCCAGAGTCCAACCCCCTGCCACAGCAGCTCCCAGCCCAGGTTGCACAGGTAGGCATCCAGGTGGGTCCTGAATGTCTCCAGAGAAGGAGACCCCACCACCTCTCTGTGCAGCTATTGAACCACCCAGGAATTTACCAATGCCACCTAAAGCATCAGTCATCACCCTGCAATCCATATTAATCATCATATTTTAATCCATACAATGAATATCCCTTATAAATACTTCCAACTGCAGTTCCACCTGTTTACCTCAAGCTGCTCCTTTTGCGTGAAGCCCTTTGAGCTCTTTCCTGTGGAGTGCCCAACAAAAGTCATCACTCTGACAACTGGGCTGAACCGGGACAGCATTTCTGCAATTTCTTGCACGCTGTCCCTAAATGATGAGAAGATCATCACTCTGGTGTCCACAGTGCTCACAGATGCGCTTACAGGCGTGGTTTGATCTGTTCAATTAAAAAAAGACAGAAAAATACTTTCATATGTGATATAAAAACAATTCCCCACCCCCAAAATAAAATAAAAAAAATCAGAAGACACATCTCACAAGTTGCACATTCACAGCACTGATCTGACAAGGGCCAAACCCTTCCTCATCACAACCTCTTTCAGGACATTGTAGAGTGCAATGAGGTCTCCCCTGTGCCTCCTCTTCTCCACACTGAGCAATCCCAGCTCCCTCAGCTGCTCCTCATAGCCTTGTGCTGCAGATCACTCAGCTTTGTTGCCCTTCTCTGGACACGTTCAGGGCCTCAATGTCTGCATTGCAGTGAGGGGTTCAAAACTGAACACAGTACTCGAGGTGCGGCCGCACCAGAGCTGAGTACAGGGGGATGATCACCTCCCTGCTCCTGCTGGCTACACTATTTCTAATACAGGCCAGGATGCCGTTGGCCTTCTTGGCCACCTGGGCACACTGCCGGCTCATGTTAAGCCGAGCATCAACCAACACCCCCAGGTCTCTTTCCTCCTCACAGTCATTCAGTCACTCATCCCCAAGCCTATAGCATTGCATGGGGTTATTGTGGCCAAAGTGCAGCACCCAGCAGTTGGCCTTGTTGAACCTCATCCCATTCACCTCAGCCCAGTGATCCAGCTTGTCTAGATCCCTCTGGAGGGTCTCCCTACACTCAGGTAGATTGACACCACCTCCCACCCTGCTGTCATCTGCAAATTGACTGAGGGTACACTCAGTCCCTGTTAATTAGGAACTCCTCAGCCTCCTTAAACAAACCTTAAATTCCCAGATTTTAGATAAGCTCCTAGATACACCCACTCAAACAACTCCTCCCCGGAAAGTTAAAGATCAGAACACTTATGGTATTTCTGTCATGGCTAAAAGGCATAATCACTGACTACTGGCACTACGCTCACATTTATACACAATACACATTACATTCAGTATGTAGAAGCAGCACTTGTATGCAAAGCCCATGAATTAAATACTCTCGCTGCTAATTAGAGCTATAATCTGTATTAAACTGTTTCCTATAGGTGTCAATGTCAAGGCTTTCCAAAGTTGTAAGAAAGACAAATAATATCAACTCGGTGGGTTATTTGCTTGTTTGTTTTGTAATATTAGATTCTTTCTTCCCTTGAAATTACAGGACAAGACTGAGACAGAAGAGGGACTGCTCTGCAATGACAAACGTGCAAGACAATAAAGAAGCACCTCAACAAATGAGATCAGCAGCTCTTCTGTTCCTGTTTGTCAGCACCTTCAACAGTTTGCTCCTTGTCCTCTGAGCTGTTGGTACTCACCAGAACATCCCATCTTCCGTGACTTGAAGTGCTCTATTACTATTTCCTCCAATTTCTTTAACTTTGGATGACTGTAAATAAATTCCTTTTTATTTTCAGACTCTGAAAAAGACATAAAGCAATTACAGACACAAACGAAACTGCCACAGCTATGAAGATTCAGTGAAGTTCACGTTCTCCTGCTGCAGTTCTCCAGTGTCAGGCACACTGACTGCTGATGCCTATGCTCACTACATTCACCCAAACAAAAACTGTAGCAAACCACTTACAGAAGCATGCTTGTTAAACCAGATTTTTTATGAATCATGCTGTTATCTTGTCTCAGTCACACTATAAGAAGTGCACAGTCAGATAATAATATTTTAACCTTTCATTTTAAACCAAATAAAAAACTTCAAATGCCAAGAACTCTTTAGAAGGCAGCTGAGAACCCACTGAGAGATGGGAAGCACCCTGAGGAGTCTGGGGAAAACGATCTCCAATTGAGAACACTAGTCAGGTGAATCACAATGCATGGCTTCCTGCACCTACAGACTGTGCAGAAATACTTGGTGCTTCATCTGAGCAGAAATCCAACGTCCTGCCCCTCAAGGGGAAATACCGACCTGATCTACTCTTGTAAGCATCTCCATTTGCTGAAGTCTGATGCGTGCCTGAAAACATGTCTGTCAGCTGCTGGTACAGCTTCACGAAGTCCTCATTGCGACCAAGTTCATTCTTGGTACGAGTCAACCCTGTGTGACAGAAGTTAAACACCTCAGTGTTCAGCCTCCAAGAGTGAATCTCACTTTCCCCGTCCAAAGGATAAACTTCTCAAAAGCAGCCAGCTCCTTTCAAGCACTACTGACACAAGCTGGCTTAGCAAACATAACAAACACTGCTCCGAGTTGGTATTTTCTCATGGGAGATGCCACTGGGGAATTTAAAGATGAAAACTGTTTGTAGGAACAGAAGCCTGGGGTCCCTGGGTAGACTGAGAGCTTCTGCCTCGGCCATTCAGCAGTAGGAAAACCATCCAGAAAATCTGCCAATTGCTTAAAAACAGCAAACAAGAAACTGAGTTGGAAAGCTAAAGCTAACAAACCAGCACGTGCCTCGACTGACTTTCTGACAACGCAGAAAAGAATGTTTTTCCACTCAAATCAGAAACTGAATGCAACAGAACTGGAACAGAAAACCTAGATACAGGAATACTTTTCCTCTGTCACCTTTCAACAGCAGATGTGAATTAAAAGGGTCTGAGAATCAAGGAAACACATGAAATGCTCTCAAGAGCTCCGAATCATCAGAGAACAACAATCTGAAACCAACTGTAGCAAGGTCAGAAAACTCACAAGAAAATAAATCAGCAGACACACACCATAAATTCACATTCTATAGACATTCTACTGTATGTGATGCTGCACACTTTTGGCTCAGATGCTGGACAAAGCAGTGCTGTTTTCATCAAGCAGTGCACTGGGCCAACTACTCGATCTAAGCCACCCCAAGTTACACGGCCAAACGACGTGTGTGCAAAACAGAACAAAGCTGAAGACTGCAGGGCTATTCTGCACAGCTGAAACCTTCAGCTCCCAGAAGCAGCGTTCAAAAGAAGCCCTCTTTGTGAGATCTTGCACAGATAGAAATTCTAGTGTGATGTACCCACATTTGTAATCTCCTGGAAAAGGTGCTTAAATCGTGCGTACTTTTTAAGTACTTTTGCTACAGGGGGAGCTCAGTACTGGAGGAATTGCTCTACCAAGCCATTTCCTGGTTTCAACTGTTCAACGCTTCATCTCTGGCAGTAATACTTCAGGAGGGACATTCAGTTTGTGCTCTGCCTTATGTTTTCAAAATTACTGACATACATACACATTTGCTTTCCCAAATGTACTCCATTAACACTGAGTTAATGCAATTCCTATAGCGTCAAAGGAAAAACAAACAGCAATTAGACTTGCAAGGCACTCATTATATTAATTGGTTTGTACAAAGCTAATGAAACTGATGAGGTAAATTAATTGAGGAGCAGCTGGAAAAAAGGGAAGGATGCTTCTGAAAACAGCTTACCTTTCGATCCGTCCATAATTCCACACAGGTAGATAAATAATGACCGCATTCCCATTTGCTGCAGCAGCTCATAACCATGATATAAACTGATACAAAGTGCAAAATCTCCTTCAATTATGCCTTGCTGCATCCCCTGTGAAAATAAAACCAACTCATCACTCAATCACGGAGACAGTAAGCAGCAGGAATCATACTGCTGTTGTTATAACAAGGAAAAGAGCTGCAGGAATGGTGTTTTGAGGCTCAACTCAATTTCTCAAAACAATTCCAGTTTGGAAAAAGCAGTTCTTCTCTTTAACTCTCCCATAAAAGAATGGAGAACTGTGGAACAAGTAGGCAGGTTTTATACTAAAGCTAAAAACAGAATGTTCCAAAGGAAATCTGGCTTAAAATACACCAAAACACCTCATAAACTCTGGAGTATTGCTACTAGTTTCCTACTTTAACAACAGGAAATGAATGACGACACTTACCACGTTTTGTGGGGATGGGTTTTTCCTATGCTGATCTCTTGCTAGAATTATCTGGTACTTTGTGAGGCTGGGAATATCCCGCCTTGCCAAAACCCCCATTTTGATCAGGCGTCCGGCAAACGTTTCTAGCACCTGCAAACAGAACACAGAAGCATCCAAGATCTGAACGTTGTGGATGTTTAGCCTCTTTGAGTAGATTTTCACATCTCTTGTACAACAGGATGCAAGACACTCGTTCACTTGACTTGAAATGTTGATTTTTTCCAAACCAGGTGGCACTGATTTTGAAACTGCTTGTTACTGCACTGAACACAACCATTGTTTCCAAGCTCCGAGCAGCAGAACTACCACAGAGCAGTTCCCTGAGGACCAGTGCCCACCATGCTGCAGCCCTCCCCTGTGCTGCCAACATCAACCCTCTCACAGTGCACAAACCAGTCCTGGAGGTGTGTGTGGCAGAGGTGGGAGTGGAGGTGAGCAGGAAGAGATGAGCAGAGGCAGCTGGACCCAGCACATATGCTGCCCTGCTCCCCTGGGCCAACAGGCAATTTATTTTTGCACATCACATGTACCTACTTTCCACACTGGTGAAACGGGGGGCCTGACCTGCACTAATTCACCATAATCTTGTTTTTCAGCCTTACGCAGTCGGGATTTCTTTATTTTATTGTTTTTTATTGACTTAGCTTTGCAGGAGCACTAACTCTGTCATAATTGGAGTAATCAGATTTCTTCTGCAGAATGACTTACAATCTGCTGGCACACTTGGCAAGCAGGACCCAAAGCACCTCTGTGTACTACAGCACAGCCATGAGCCCGTGTGGAGGCAGCCCTGAGAGCTGAGTACCTGCATGCAGCACATCCCAGCTCCGGGGCAGCCTCAGCTCAGCCCAAGTGCAGCATGGAGAATGCAGCCTAACAAACCCTAACTCTGTGCTGCCTCTCCCAGCATGCAGAAATAACAGCTCTCACTTTCAGGCTTCGCACAGCACTGATTTAAGCATGCCTTCAGTCTCCGAAGACAAAATACCCTAAGAGGATAACCAAAGCCATTTTGAAACTGTGGTGCATGTTTGAACCCTAAGTAACAATGCTCCATTCACCCTCTGTGTGCATGTCATGCTATGCTGGATTTCTAGAGCCCATTAAGTTGTACAGATATTATTAAAAGCCACACTACTCATGTGCCATCAAGCAGTGGCAGTTAGTTTAATTGCTCCGTGCATTTTTGGTTGTTTTCATAGTTTGGTGCTGCTTCAGCTTCTTGCTCCATGTACGGTGCCTACGTGGCACGAAGCAGTAAATCCCAAGAAAAGGGAGAGGCAGTGATCATCCCCACCAACTCCAGCAGTATTAATCCCCTGAGGAAACACAAAGTGCACAGAGAACTTTGATAGGGCGAAGGAAGGACTGTGAAAGCAGAAGCTAAACTGAGATAACAACGTGCTGGGGAATTTCCACGCCGCTGGCTGCAGGCCTGCAGCTCCCCCAAAAACAACTCGCTGCAGCCGGCAGCTAAGAGGATTAGGACAGATAAAGGCTGCTGAGAAATAATAGAAACACAGCCTAAATTCCAAACAGCAGTGCACCTCAGGCTGCCCCAAGCCTCCAGGCAGGGACTGCACGTCTTATACCAGTGTGCTTTAACCCAGCAGTGGCTCAGCACCACGTCCCCCCAAGTCCGACAGGAGAGAGTTGGGGAGGGAAAAGCACAGGAATATCATGGGTTGAGACAAAAACAGCTTACAGGGACAGCCAGAGCTGTCAGAGCCAGCAGAGCCATGCTGGGAAGCAGTCAGAACTCTGCACTGCGTGCTGCTGAGGAGCTGGGCCTGCCAGGTGCCCACCAGCTGCCCTTGGGTTGGCTGCACTGTGGGTACATCGCGTTGTGTGCAGCCCAGAGGCTCCATTCCTTCTAATTAAGGCAAATGGATTAATGAGACCAACTAAACTGCTACACCCACAGGGAGCTGTAGTGACAAAATGAGAACGAAAGGGGCTGCTTTCTGCTTCCTTTCCTAGGGATTCCTCATTTTCTCATGACAGAGGGATGAGGGATTCAGTTCATCTTCCCCGAGATGTTTCGCAGGTTGCACCTGCCATTCCCATCCTCACAGCATCTCCACATTGAACTGACAAGCCAAGAGCAACAGGAAATTACAATGCTAAGAATTTCCAACAGAAAAGAGAACATAAGGAAATCAAATGACTTTTTCCTAAAATACAGTTGGAAGTTATACATATATATATACACACACACATACACAAAGGCACCAGGAGCCTGAACGCACAAGGCATTAATTAATCACACTTGATTCAGTCTTAAGAGCTCAACCTCCAGACCCTGCTTTTCTCTAACAGATCCCTGCTGCTGGTGTCCAACCTGCCCTGACTGTGAGGAACCACTTCAAAGGGAGAATGGCAGAAAGGTCTGTGCCAATTCAGAAACAGTCTTTAAGATAAAACATACAATGCGAGAGGTAACTCTGCTCCTCATTTTAATGGGCTGTCACTGGCACAGCACTCTGTGCTCCCATCAAGCTACAAGCAGTTCAGCAATGAGAGCACTGGAGATGCTTAAGATCAAGCTTAGGCTTCAAGTAGTGGAAACGGGGTCAGGTTCTGAACAGAAATGTTTATTTAGAAAAGAAAGTAATGCTTTAATTAAAACTTAAAGCCCACATGAGTATAACATCTCTGTGCTGGTTTGTTATTTCCTACGTTGTTGTATAACTTTCTGGTTTTTTAATTTTCCATTGCTTGTCTTCTTATGCTTCCTCTCCTGGCCTGGTTTATAACACACAAGAAAATCAAATTGGCACCGTTTGCTCAGTGTCCAACTTAATCACCTTCTGCAAAACAAACCAAGGAAGACTATTATAAAAGACAGCAGGATCCAGTCACCTGGAGCTTCAGAGCTAACAGGAACAGTCAACATGACCTACTTAGAAGAGATACAGAAACAAGCACCACTCACAGCGATTACTTTTATCTGGTCTCCCTACCTTTATTTTTAATTGAAAAGATAATACTTCTGGATTAGGCATCCCAAACCTTTCCAAAACATTGACATGTTACATTACATTTGTTTAAATGAATTTCTTGCTAGGACTAATGACTTTCTCTAGCTTGCTAAATGCAATTAAAACAGCTGACAGATTTAGTACCAGTACCTGAAAGGCAGCCGGTGAAGTTACCCATGCTGCACTAAACCTGCCAAGAACACAAAGGATTTGGCAGAACAAGAACGTTCCCAGCTCCAGCACACAGCATGCCACACCAAACACAACCTCCACACGAGGACACAAGGTGTGATGGAGAGCTAACACTGCACCTTCCCTGCGAGGGAACATGGCTGTACCACCCTGGTGGAGTGATTTTGCAGTGAAGGCAACGGGGGCTCTTCTGACAGATCCAGGAAAGTGCTGAAGATTTGGAGCATTCGTTGCTTTGTTTTAGGAATAAAACTGAAAAAGGCTCAAGAGGGGTAAGTGTGGTCCCCTAAACACTCCGTAAAAGCTCCAGAAGGAACTGTGCACCATCACTGCCAACTGTAACTCAGCTTTGAGTGGAGGAGCCCAGGGATGCCACCAGCACAGAACCCACATGGGGACACACAGAGGGACAGGGCACTTCCCACGGGCTGCAGGGTGCACTGAACTCCTTGTACAAAGGGTAAAACCTCTCAGATCATATGTACAGCATGTCAGCAAAGAGAAGGAGGACAGCTATTAACATAGGGGGGGGTCTCCAATCTCTGAGCATCCTCATGCCCTCCTCCAGACCTGCTCCCACAGCCCCATGTCTGTGTGCTGGGCCCTGGGCCTGGACTCAGCACTGCAGGTGGGGCCTCACGGGGGCAAAGCAGAGGGGGACATTCCCTCTGTTGGCTTTCTCAGGATGCAGTTGGCTTTCCAGACTGCCAGTGCACACTGCTGGGTCAGTCTTCTATTACAGTGTATTTCACTTGTTAAAAGTTACAAGAAAGGCCTACAGTTCATCCTCCTCAATTAATTTTACCGAGAACGTTTCTCCTCTGCTACTTGAGAGGTTACAAAAAGTAGTATTTCTTCACAAACCCGCAGTTCAGTCAATGGCATCACTTTGCACGTAACAGAATGAAGCATCTTGCTGAGAATGCTTCCTATCCTCAATTTGCAAGGCTGAATATTTGTTTTTCTCCTGTACACAGAAAAAATAACAGCCAGGAAAACACCAGGAATGCAGCACTAGCAAAACCACCAAGAACCAGCAGCTACACACAGCATCAGCAAGCTGTGGGAAAAAATAAGCACCAAGAGATAAAAAAATAAATCAGTTTCCTTCAGCTCCAGGAGTAGTCCTGTGCTCTAACAGCACACACGTGATTTCGCACATCAGGAGCTGACTGTGCAGTCACATCATCAAGCATACACCTGAAATACTTCAGCAAGCATCATTCCCAAGCACATGGCACAGATTCCAGCCCATTTCAGGCCAGTCTGGAGACCGTGGCACTAATGCTGTGCCTACATGCAGAAGGCCAAACAGCTCAGGGCAGAACTACCTGCCTCCCCCTTCAAAAATCCCATGTGAAGAGCTCTCTAGGTGAAGGACCTCTCAGGACATTCCCCTCATCCTATTGCCACACACTGCTGAGAAGAGTGGAAAGGAGGAAACGAAAGGGAGAGCAGCTGGAAATGGAAAAGAGCCGTGAAAGGAAAGAAGCAGAAAGGGGTGGAAGGGAAAGGAGCCGGGAGAATGAAAGAAAGAAGCAAGGAAAGGGAGATGGCAAAGGAAAGGAGTGGAGCAAGGAAGGCGAAGCTCAGTTAATACCCCAAAGCACACGAAATGCAAACACCATCACGGTCAGCGCTGCTCGGAGCTGACAGCAGCAGGCAGTGCAGAGGGGCAGCTGCTGCGCGCAGTGCTGAGCAGTGCCCAGAGCACACAGGTGCACGCAGACGCGCACACACACACCTTGCTGCCTCCGTGCCCGCCCCTTGCTCCCGCCCCCGCTGAGCCCTTCATAAAGCGGCTCAGCACAGCGCGGCACGGCACAGCCCGGCACGATGGAGACGGGCGGGTGCCGCATGAGCGGCGCGGAGCCGAGCGGCCCAGCCGCCATCACGCTGGAGGACCTGGACGGCATGGCGGAGGAGAGCCCCGACTCGGCGTACCACAGCCACGGCAGCAGCCTGGAGGAGGAGGGGGCCGAGCGCATGGACGATGAGGAGCAGGAGCGGCTGCTCAGCTACTGGCAGAGCGTGGGCAGGGGGCACCAGGTGGATGTGCCCCGCGGTAAGCACGGCCCCGTCGCGATGTGGGGGTAATGCGCGGGAGGTCGGGTCTCTCGCATTTCGCCTTCCGAGCCGCAGGGCGTTGACCTGTCTGAGCTAATCGGAGTTGATGGGGGCTGACGGCCTTAATTAGGAGTTAAGTCGGGTGCCTCCGAAGTCCGGAATTGTAGAAACGTTCGGTCCGAAAGGCCAACGCGAATAATTCTGTGATGCTTCCCTCGGGAACAACAGACCCGTGAGGACAGCCAGGAGCTCAGGTCTGCTTTTAAAGGGAAGTTGGAACACTGTGCAGATCCTCAGCACCACTATGTTCTTAGGACATAGAACCCTATAACGATCTGGGTTGGAAGGGACCTTTAAGACCATCCAGTCCCAACCCCTGCTGCAGGTAGGGACACCTCTCTCTGGAGCAGGTTGCTCACAGCCCCATCCAGCCTGGCCTCAAGTGCTTCCACAGCCTTGCTGGGCAACCTGTGCCAGTGCCTCACCACTGGCACAGGAAAGAATTGCTCCCTGATACCTGCTCTAAGTCTCCCCTCTTCCAGTTTACAGCCACTTCCCCTCATCCTGTTGCTACCCGCCTTTATAGAAACGCAAAAGTAGTGCTTACATCAAAAGTAGCACGTTGCCTCATTTTGGTTGCTGTAATACAAAAGTTTTGCTTTATAACATGAAGAAAGGACTATAATAATCAGGATAGAGGACTTCCTTTGGGTCCTGCCTTGGGCTGTCAGAGCAGGTTGCACCTCACCTAGCAGAAAATGCTTGTCAGATCAGCACGCAGGGCTCCACTCCAAGCACAGGGGAACTGTCATCCCCCAGGTGCAGCACACAGTCAGCCAGAGTATCCCAGAGCCTCAGGAGTCCCAGAGGAAACATGGATAGCTCTGTTAGGACAAACTCCCCCGCTCCACTCAAGTGGCTGATGCCACAATGCACAAACCCCTTATTTGCTGCCACAGTGGTAGTCGTGCAGCCAGGGCACTGCAATCTTAACAGCAGAACATATGCTTGCTGTAGCCTGGTGGGAAAGTCTGTGAAATGAGAGCAACACTGCTCCTGTGTCTGTCATTCTGGGCACCTTGCTGCATGCTGACAGCACGCCTTGCAGGAAGGTGTCTTGCTAGTAGCTTTTGTTAGCACCAGGTATGGGTTACAGAACACCATCAGCCTCCTACAAACATCAGACATTGTGAGATTTGAGCACCACACTTCTAGGGCTGGCGTGTCAATTTGTCACTGTTGGCCAGACCATAGCAATCCTGCAGTGTGGCTGACCAGCCTATGCCAAACCTTACAGCCAAAAGGAAAGTACAGGCACAGGATGATGCACTACAGTTTCTTGGCTTGGGAATGCAATCGACTCCCAGCAGAAGCACACAACACGCTGCAGCAGTTCCTTCCCATTTCTCAACTGTAACTTCAATACAATATCAACAAGTGAGCTGTTCAGCACAGAAGTCATCCACTTGCCATAGTGTTAGGCCACCTAAAGAGATGCAGCACACAAAGCAGTGTGCTCTGAACTGAACACCCTGCTCCAGATCAAGCTTCAGATACCGACTTGCACGTGATTTTCCATCAGTTCCCAGCAACATTTACCAAAAAAAAGGTTTAAAATCAGCCACAGTGTATCTGTTAGCCTTTATTAATAGGATCTTTACTGCTCCAAATAGCTGTAGAGCCCTGTGCTGGGTGCCAGGAGATGTAGGTTTGATTCCCAGCTCAGCTCCAGGTTTACTGAGTGACACAGGCTCAGTTAATTCTTCTTTATCTTAACTCTCCTCTCCGATGTGGGCAAGGCCCTGTGCCCCAGCACCCTGCCCCCCTGCTGAAGGCACTGGGGCACTCAGAACACAGAGAAGGAGGAATCTTACTTCAGTTGAAGCTTCCAGTCCTTTGCATGCCCGTGTCTGATACGCAGCATGGGGATGTGTGGTAGAAACTCACAAACATGTTTTCAAACACTGTACAGAAAAAGCAAGTCTCTAATCCCCTATACAAGTGCACAAATGCTTCTCTTACCTAGCTGGGAGATGCAAGGGACTGGCTCCTTTGGCAGAGAGGCTCAACCCTGCCCAACCCTGCAGCCAGAGCTGCCACAACTGCCTGCAAGGGTCAGTCAAATACTCAACTGCAGCCAGAGGCAAATGCAAATAAACCCAATCTAGCCACATTTAAACTGAAAAACCATGGCAAACAGAGGCACAAGGAAGTGCTGGTAATTCATATGCAAGCTCAGCTGGGAAGTGTAATGACTGACAGAGTCTGGATGACCAGCCGTGCTTCTGGAAATAGAGAACAGCTCGCTACAGCCTTTCCTTCAAGATGAGACAATCACTCAGAAGGTCGCAGCACAGCTCAGTTCCAGCCCTCCAGGTCAGTGAGTGCAGGTGCTCAGAGCAATTCAGTAACAGTCCCGTGTTAACCATGCCCTTCCAGAGCCCACCACCAGTGCCAGAGCTCTGATCAGAAGCGATGCTGCCAGACCACCCTCTGGACCCTCCTTGTTCCGAAGGGCCAGGAGAAAGCAAGCAAGCTGTATACATAAGGAGCACGCAAAATATACCATCCCTGTGAGTCAAAGTCAGTGCTCCATTTGATCAGTGCTAGCACCCTGTGGTAACTGCTGGATCTGGGCACACCGAGTCACTCTGTTTCTTGCAGCCAGGTGCATGCACTCCAACAAACAGAACACCACTTACAAAACCTGCTTTGCCCTACTCCCACCTTGCTGTTGTGCTTCGCTTTGCTGGAACGTTCACATCTCTGCTGGCCTCCACCAGCAGCCCTGTGCCCCCTGCCCCTCATGTCCTGCCAGCAACCATGTGTGTGGTGGGGGTGGGCAGTTGGCCTCGATGATCTTCATGGTCTTTTCCAGCCTTCATGGCTCTACGATAGAACTAGTGTGCACCAAAAAAAAAATAGTGACAAATTAATACAGACAAAAAAGTCCTGTTCTAGTTTCTTGGTGAAACAATCCCACCTTGAGAAGATGCATTTCTTCAGTGAAGGACACACTGAGAAATTTTAATGCTGCTCATCTCACGTTCCTTTAACGGCACATTTTTCTTCTCCCTCATCTACAGTGTTGGTGCTTTTACAGAAACAAACACCTCACACTACAAGACAGTCACGTGCTGTGGTAGGGGGTAAGGAGTCTCTGGAGGTCTACACTCAACTCCTTGTTAATGGCAGAGCAAGTTTCAAAGCTGAGTTGTCGCCAGGCTTCAGGTTGCTCATCCCTCTGTCTGCAGTACTCCAAGAGCAGAGCTCCTGACCACACCCAGGACCCCGGGTTTGATCACAGGCACTGCGTTTTCACTTGACATACACAACCAGAATTTTCTATGCTAACTTCTGTCTGCTGCCCATTCCCCATCACTGCACCCTGACCACACCTGTGGTGGGAGCAACATGGGCCGCTCTCAGCACCCTCTGCCCCCACTGAGTATCCTGCTGCCCTCTGCTCATGTACAGTCACAGAATGGTTTGGGTTGGAAGGTGCCCTTCAAGGCCACCTGGTCCCACTGCCCCAGCAGTGCACAGAGCCCATCCCTGACCTCGGCTCCCTCTCTGGGCTCCCTCTCTGGGCAGCCTATGCAGCCCCTCACCACCCAAAAGCCCCCCAGCCTGTGCAGCACCATCTGCACAGAGCCACCAAAGTGGGCACTGCCACGGCCCTCAGGAGGCACAGCTGCAACGCACAGCACACAGACAAAAGCCACATGAAATGTTCCACTGCTGTTTGTGCAGCTTCACACCTAAAACCAGGAACACTCCGTTTTCTTGCAGATATGGCTGAGCCCATCCAGCAGCTGACCCGAAACAACAGCCCCCAGGAGAGGCAGAGCATCCCATTCACCCTGATCCAGCGCAAGGAAAAGGTACCTGTCCCCTCCCAGCTCTTTGTAACAGACTTGGCACTATTCGAGCTGGGATTTCAAAGCTGTGCTCCTTTATAAACTCAACTTCTCTACTTAGGACTTTGGGCATTGTAAGTGCAAATTGTTCCACTGAGATAACTGCATTTCATTTTTAACCTGCTGCCATTTTTTCCAAGTGTCTTTGAATCCTATTTTTATCAGCTGGAAATCAACAGGAGTGGCAGAACACAGCACATTAATTTAAACAAAAATCCCTCCTACTTTGACACTTGAAACAAACCCTCCACTTTCCCCACCTAAAACAAAGCACTTGCCTCCTCACAATCATGGTAATTAAACGTTAGCAAAGGGAACTCAACAGAGGTTGAAATCTGAATTAGAAACCAAAGTTGGAGTTCTGTATCATGGGTCACATGCAGAACATTGGTTTGCAAACCCGTACCCTCCCAGCCACCCCATATCCAATCCAACCTTCAAACTGATGTCCAGCAAGCTGGGCAAATGACAAAGCAAGGGACCTTTCCTAACCTGCATGAAATTTCCAGTCCCATTTACTTTAAGGAGACCCATATAACCCAAATATGTAAGTCTCTCTATTTATTGTGTGCATTTCATCCATGCAGTCCAGCTCTCCTCTTGCAGCTTGCATTTTACATTTAATTTACAACTTACACTTTGTGCTGCCATGGAGCGCTCACAGCAGTGTCTCCATACTGCTGCAGTAACATTCCACACACACAGCTTCTGGAGATGACACATCTTTTTGATTTGACATCAGTGGACTTCAAACACAAAGCAGTCACCCCCTGTGTTTGCAGCTCGGAGACCTGCTCTATGAGAAACGCCAGTATGGGAAAGCCAAGTGGGCCTGCATAAAGATGAAGGAGAAGCAGTACGAGCAGAGCATCTGCCTGGGATTCATGAAGCTCATGAGGTACATCTGTGAGCAGAACTCCTCAGGTAATTGCTACCACAACTCTACACTGCAGTAAAAATATCACATTTATGCCTCGGCTCCTCCCAGTTAGAAGCATATTTTTTACCTTTATTTCCTTTTTCCCAAGTAGGCCACCCCATGTAAATTGACATTTTCACAATACAGCACAACCTGAAGCAGGCAGCTCCCTCGTCACACCTGCTGTTAGAGAAAGTAGTCAAGCAAAACCATACACAAGGATAGGAGAGCTCATTAATTACTGCATTCTAGGCAGACATGCAAATGTGCAAACTGAGGCTCTGGTATATATAGACACACGAGCACACGCACACAAGATGCAGTACAATGCCACTCCCAACCTGCAGCACACAAACCCAGATCCTGACACATCACACTGAATTCCCTTGAGTAATGGGAACCTTTCTTCTCAGCAGCACTCCCCATTGCTCACTGTGAGCTCAGAAGTCAGGTACGGCACGCAGAAGTCCCCCTGAACTCTCTAAAAGCCACACGTGTCTCCACAGGGCTGTACCTGGGGATAACCATCCCCATCGTGACCATTGTGCACACCAATGAGTCTCAGTCGGAGATGAGGCAGGCGGTGACAGTGGCATACTACCTGCCCGAGGTGCTGCAGGACCAGCCACCCCATCCCTTTGACTCCGACATCATCATTGAAGAGTGGCCTTCTACTATTGTTTATAGTAGGTAAGAAACCTTTCCATTTTTTTTTTTTTTCCAAACCAAATTCTTCAAGCCAACAAGCTTGAAATGCGATCTCCGGTGACTTTTCAAAGCTGCCTGCAGGATGGAAAGGGGGCACTCAGAAAATAACAGCTACTGCCTTACCTGGGAGGAGTGATGCATGTAAATGTGAGGTTTTGAGAAGCAGCTACACACAGAACATTCCGTGCAGCTGGGAACAAACCACCCAACGGATCACTGCAAGCACTGAGTTAAGAAAAAAAACTATTACCTGTTTGAGGTAACCACAGTCAGTGCCACTTGTGAACCATGACCAAATAGTTCAGGAGAGAAGGGGACTTCCAGGCCCCAGGAAAGCTGCAGCTTTTATAACAGAACCTGACACCAAGTTGCTTGTTACAGGAGCTTCAGAGGGATCACCAACGAAGACTCCATCATGAGGGAAATCAACCTGCTGGCCGAAATCCTGGAGAGCCCTGAGCTGTGTCTGCAGGACACGTTCATCATCGCCGGGTACACAAACCCCGCTGCTGCCAACAGACACAATGAGATCTGGTTCCTGCAGAGGCCGTAGCCTCCTGCTGCTGATGCTTGGCCCTCAGGATCCAGTCCCAACCTCCTGGCACCATCCTACCACTGATGGGGTGGGACTGGGTGTGAGTGCCCAGCAGTCACAGAGCAGTGGCCGCCAGCTTAGCATGACAATCACTCCATCTCAGTGAGCACACCAAGGTAACACCTGACACATCATTTCTTTCCTACGCCCACCTTCACCATTTCTAAACAACGGTCACAGAGATCATTAGCACCATAAAGAGGAGTTCACCTTATTTATTTGTTCCTCTATGGGATAAGGGAGACAGAGCCCTCCCTCAGCCCCTCGGGCTGATCCCACACATCCCCTGGCACAGCCAATGCTGGGAGGACTCAGCACAGCACCAATCCCACCTGAGCGCTCCTGAAATACAAACATCTGCTCTTCATTTCTGAAGAGATTGGTCAGATTCAAGCCCCTGGGAGCACAGCTGGTAGCAAGGCTCAGCCAGCACTGACCAGCTCTGCTCCCATCCTTCACGGAGCAGAGGTTCTCAATGCTGACCTCAAAAAGCATTCAACCAAAGGAATTTTAACCTCCAGAAGAGACCAAAAAGGCAGAATAGCACTAACGCTCACTGAAATTTGGGGGGGAAAGTTACAGCTCACCTTACTGACAGACACAGCATCCCTGTGACTGAATCTTGCACTCCTAAATAGAAAGTGGTCACTCTCAATTCTTTTAGAAGTGTTTTCCGAGCACTTTTTCCTTTCATCTTTGCAGAGCACTGCGGTGCTGCCACGGAGCCATGTGTAGGCTGCTCCCACACCTCCCTTCAGTACCACCACGGTTCAGGCCCCGCAGAACAGCACAGCAGCTCTGGGCCCAGTGCATTGGTCAGAGCATCCCTTCCAGCTGGGCTGCCCCGACCCCTCCAGGCTCTGTCCCAGCACCTGACCACTCTCACTGTGACAGTCCCTTCCCACACTGCAGCTTGTCTCCTCACCCGCATCCTTAGGGCAGCTCCAGCAGCAGGCAGCCAGCCAAGCACCCCTATGGACCCAGCTGCAGAGCTGTGTGTGTCTGGGGCCTGCATCCACAGCTACAGCCCCTGGCGTGCTTTAGCACTGGGTTAGCAAATGGTTTTGCTCCCAGAAATCCCTCAACGATCTGATAGTAGTTACTTATCCATTCCCTGAGTTGGGCTTCACAGAGAGCTTTGTTCTCCAGCTGCAACACACAGCGTGATGCCCAGTGCTGGCACCCGCAGTGCTAATGGGTGGCAATGGGTTTAAGCGGTTCTTCTGTGAGTACTGGGAGGGTAAGGCTGCCCCCACAGCCCCTGCTGAAGTGCCAGCCAGAGTTAACGAGGAAGCTGACAACTAATGAAATATAACCTTTTCAAATCCAACTTGAGCAGAGCGCCCAGGGAGGCAGGAAATGAGAAGCTCTGCTCCTCTCACTCCTTTGTTTCCCCCCTCCAACAACACAGCAAATAAAACCAGATTTCCACCTTTGACAACATTTATCCAATCAGATTTTGCCACTGACAGAAGCGGTTTTGGCACATCAGACACCAAGTACCTACTGGAGGCAGTTCACCCTCTCACCACAGAGCACCAGTTTTATACATATTTTGTACTTTAAATGCCTTTTGTTTGCTGTATCATGTCTCCTTCCGTAGGCAGCTCTCACCAAAACACTTCTGTGCTCAGCTAGCTGTGGCCATGTCGTAGAAACACCTCGTCAGCACACACACAGTACCCATCCAACCATGCTGATGCCTGCAGCAAGTGCTCAGTGTTGTGAATTCCAGGGTAGCACTGATGTATAGACTTAGGTTAGGCTGCTTCTGCTGCTGAGAAAGAACCAACGAATCCCACATTTGAAGATACACTTCATGGCTGTGAACACTTCTCTCACCGTCCCAGCACAGGCACAGGGCTGTGCTTTCTGACTGCCACCACGAAATCTGCCCAACAGTCACTGCCTGAACAAACAAAGCATTACTGAGACTCCAATGGATCACCTTCCAGTCCCACATGAGTACCTAATCCTGTCACTGGAGCAGGCACTGCATCATCCACCCATGGCTCTGTGTGGTAGGATATTCATTAAAGGATTCCCATTATTAATTTTAAGTATTTCATTTCTGCTCTTCAGAGGAGACAGTAGAACAGATTTCCACCCATTTTTGGGAGACTGAATGCTGTAGCCTTAACAGATAATTGCTGTCCTGCATACCGTGTACTTTTCAAACAAGTGTTAGTGCCTAAAACGCCTGTCCCAGCTTTGTGATACTCAGGGCCTGGCTTACTGTGTGTGCACAGTTAGGCACTGTCAAGCAGCGCTGTTTTACACTGCCCTTTATTTTGACATACGTGTCGTGTCGTTTCCTGTCACCGTTTCTCAAATTAAAGGCAATGATTTCACTGTGTGGAGAGCATCCTTGGGGTTCATTTTTGTGACACACAAATTCCTGCCTTTTTTGGAACTGATTTCAGAATTTGACGCTTCGTGGTCTCTTTGCTGCAGTGTTTCCTCTGAACAGAAACAGCAGAGGTCAGAAGGTGCAGTTCTGATCCTGCAGGGGACCTGAGGCCCAGATTAGAAACTCTAAGACCCAAAAGATTTGAGCAGCACTCAAAATCGGAGCACTCCTTGCTATGTAGATGCACCCGGAGCCACACATCCCCCTGCTGCCACCAGCAGGACTGCTGCACAGCCACTCCTTCCCACAGCACAAGATGCTTCCAGAGCCCACTGCAGACACGCAGTGCTTCCCGAGGAGCAGCGCACGGACACCACTTCTGTCCTCCTAAATCCTGACCCACAAAGACCACATTGCACCTGATTCTTTCAGGGTTAAAAGGACAGCACACTGTGTGCTGCACAGAGCTAGGTGCTGCCACCCCTCCCCCTACGTGCGGCCACACTGAGGAGCACCAAAGGTAGCACAGATTTTCTGTACCCCTCTGGATGGGAACTGCTGAGTCACAGCCTGAACCACTGAGTGAGCACCTGGAGGAAAGACCTGCTCAGCCCCGGAGCACAGGTGAAGGTGATTCACCTGTGTGACCAGAAGGGACGGAGCCAGGCTGCACCACTCTTAGACCTCATTTATGGGCTGACTGCCACCGAGGAAGGATCTCTTGTTGGCAATCCCTCCTTTGGAGTTCTCTCCCTGTGAACCTCAAACCTCAGAGATGGGTGAGCATCCATTTTCCTTCCTTTTGTAACATCTTGTTTGTGCTGGCCCCTTTGCCTGTACAGCCTCTGTTACTCCAGAGCAGCCAAACAGTTGGATGTGAGCAATTCCATGATTCTCCATCAGCTATCTCAGCCTTACAGTCATTTCTTTATGCCTTTTGCAAATAGAAAACCAAACTCTCAGAGTGGTATCTTATGCAGTACCACTTCATTATTACTGCATCCTATACACGCATCCCATGAAGCACAACAAACACAGGAGAGCTAAACAAACAGATGAGTTCAAGCTCTAATGGACAGCCTTAAAATGTCTGAGCCTTGCAGAAGGCTGTGACCTGCACCCAGCACCACCATTTCCCACCTTAACTGGAGGCCCTCAGCTCAGGTGTGGTTCTGCAAGGAGGAGCAAACAAGTCAAGCTCTCCACTGGAGCTTCTAAAGGCTAACACTGGTGCAAAGCAAAACAGCAGCTCTTGTAGCTGACAGTACAAAATTAACAGGGGGTTAAATGTGTTATCTTTATAAGTTATTGCTATTCTAGACAGAGATGTTAAAGTAGGAAGGCATATCCACAGAAATACACGCTTGGTGAGGGTGTTCACTTAATGATAAGGAAAGGAAGAACTCACGTGGATGTATGCCCTCTGAATGCTGCCCAGCTCCTCTCCCAGCGGGACGACGATTTTCTCCACTCGCCGCTCATGAGAATAAGGCTGAATTTCCGGGGAGTCTTCAGCACACAGCTCTATCTGAGCAATGAGTAGGTTGGAAACAACTTGCTGCACAGCCTGTGTGAACAGCCACCAAACAGAGGAGCACGTGTTCTTGTTAATATTCCAACCACGTAAGTCAGCATCTCATGAGAGTAAGTGCTTTTAAACAGCAAGGAAAACATACTATGCTAAGTGAAAACATAAAAACCCTCTAAGATTTTAAATAGTATATGAAGAAAGATTGCAGTAAGCTCATGAATGCAAAGAGCAAGAAGCTGCACGAGGGCTGGAGCAACAGAGCTCTCTGTTCAGGTGTGGGTACAGCACAAGGCACTTGCTGGACCACACACACGGTTGGGGTGGAGGGTTCCCCACAGCCCCATATGGTGGTTAAATGTCACTGTTTTCTCTTCAAGTGGATTTGGATGTCCATCTGCCTCAGCCCAACTTATTTCTATCCAACAGACAATGCTGAGGGGAATACAAAAGAAATTCTGCATCAACTGCATGCTCTGTGCAGCTCCAGTAGGTTTGTATTCACAAAAAGCAGAAAATCCTTTGAGGAAGGACAGGAAATAATGAATAGAGTCTACAGCAATAATGAATACAGTGTCTAAGGCAAGAACAAGACAAACACTGAGGAACCATGCACTGCAAAATAATTCAGGTTTCATTTACAATTCCCTGGACTTCAGTGCCCCACGTATGCCGCCAAGCAGAGCCGTGCAGCTCCAGCTCCCTCACCTTGGTGTCACTGCCTGGTGTTGCACTCAGGGCCAGGACCCGGAACTGATTGGTGTATCTGCTCAGCTCCTTCACGACCTGAGGATGAGAAGGTGCCACGTTAATGCCCTCACACGGTACGACGGCTGGTGAGTGCAGGCTGTGGCTCTGTGACACAGCAGTCTGTCAAACAGAATGGGAGAAGAAAACTGCAGCGGTGGCAAAGCAGCACGCACTGCTCTCAGCTACAAAACTAACATCTCTGCCAGCACAGCACATAAGAGCACCAAAGCCACCTCCTTCCCTCTATAGGGACACAGCAAAGAACCACACGCTGCTCTCAGACAGCAGTCAGCTTCTCCTGCATGCAGGACAGCAGCCTTGTTTCCAGCCACCTATCCTCAGACATTAAGATGGGACACCATGGCAAGCTCTGTGTTAATAAGGCAAAATCCCAGTTCAGTGCATCGCTCTGAGTTCATTAAGCTAAAGAATCCCCACCACAAAGAAGTCCCCATTGTTTCTCTTCTGAACTCTCTCCATCTCAGATCAATTTGAGGACATCAACGCAGCACCTCACCCAGACTTAATACAAGTTATACTCAAAACCAACGTACTGACTGCACAGAGCACTGAGAAGTGGGCAGAGAATGGACAAACAAAGCCAAGGAACTGAAAGAAAACCTCACCATAACCACCACAAACTACCATGGAGGACAGGACAGATTTTGGTGCGGTTGTTCTGTGGTGCAGAGTGCAGGGTCTGGGCTGGCAGTGTTACCTGGCAGTACGCGTGGTTTCCCAGAGCTTTGTGGGCTTCGTCAACAACCAAACATTTAATTTCCACAGCGGGACACGTCCCTCGGGACAGATCGTTCACCATGATCTGTGGGGTCAGGAAGAAGACCCTCCTGGCGGCCCACAGCTCCCTGCGGCTCAGGGCCTGCGTTCCCCCTGCAAAACAAAGAGCCTCAGGATTGGAAAAGGCAGAATCCCACAACTGTAGGGGACAGAAGGGACCTCTGCAGCTCTCCCTGTCCAACCCCACACGAAGGCAGTTCCCTGAGCAGCTGCACACACAGCCTGCAGGCGGGCTTGGGCCTGTGCAGAGGAGACCCCTCCACCTCTCTGGGCTCTGTGCTGGGCACTGCCATCCTCACGGCACAGAATTTCTTCCTCACGTCCATACAGAACTCCCTGGGCTGCACTCTGTGCCCGGTGCCCTCATCCCAGCGCTGAGCACCATAGCACAGAGCCCGGCCCCATCCCCCAACCCACCCTGTAGATACCCATCAGCACTGCCCACATCCCCTCGGCCTTCTCTCCTCCAGGAGCACAGCCCCGGCTCTCCCAGCAGCTCCCGGCCCTTTCGGAGCGACTCCTTCCATCCCCCCTCCCCGTACCCGTCATCTCGGCCATGTCCCGCCCGGGGATGCCCATGATCTGAGCGCACGCCTCCATCTGCTGCGCTACGAGCGCTTTGGTGGGCGCGAGGAACAGCACTTTGCCAGAGGGGAACCAGCGATAGAAGTTGTACATGACGACGGCGGCCACGAAGGTCTTGCCCAGCCCCGTGGGCAGGCACAGCAGCGTGTTGCGGAGCAGCGCGGCGTGGGCCATGCGCAGCTGGTAGGCGCGCTCGGGACGGTTGGTCGGGTAGATCCACAGCGCGCCCGCAGCCGCGCAGAAGCCGCCGGCAGCCGGCTCGGGACGCGGGTTCGAGTCCCCGCTCGGGTTCTGGTCCGGGTCCGGGTCCAGCTCCGCGGCCGCGGCCGCCAGCAACTCGTCGTCGTCATTATCGTTGTTGTCGGCCGCGGCCCGCCGCCACGCCTCGGGCAGCGTGCGCTGCCGCCCGCCACTCATCCTCCGCCCGCGGCCATCTTTCGAGAGCCCGCGCGGGGCGGGGCGAGGGGAGGGGCGGAGCGGCGCCGCCGGGAGGAAGAGGAAGAGGAGGAGGGCGGCGGGAAGATGGCGGCGGTCACGGTGCCCGCGCAGCCCTGGAGCGCGGAGGAGCTGCGGAGCGAAGCGCTGCCCAAGAAGGATATCATCAAGTTCCTGCAGGAGCACGCGGCGCAGGCGGTACGGTGCTACGGCATAGCATAGCATTGCACTGCACGGCATAGCACAGCATAGCATGGGACGGCATGGCATGGCATGGCATGGCACAGCATTGCTGCAGTGACGGGAACCCAGCTTGATGCAAGCTAATGCTCGTTCATTAAGCGACAACTCAAAGCTTATATACACGGAAAGGCAATGTGTGTTACAGTCTGATTGGGCAAAGGTTACGTTACTTGAAGTTAATGGGTTAAAACATCTTAGCGACACAAGGCACTTTGTGCTTCTAAACTTAATGCCTGACTAAACAGTTTCCAGCCGCCTTCTGTCTGTCCTCTGGCACAGCATAGCACAGCATAGTGCGGCCCCCATCCCCCCCCCCGCTCATCCCCTCTCTCCTTGCAGTTCTTGGCCGAGCACCGGCTGCTGGGGCAGGTGAAGAACGTGGCCAAGACCGCCAACAAGGAGCAGCTGATCGCGGCCTACACGCAGCTGTTCAGCACACGGGTATGGGCATGGGCTGGCTGTGGGTGTGGGGAGGGCAGTGGGAGCAGTGCGGGCTGTGACGGTGCTGTGCTCCATCCCTGCGGCTCTCAGCGCTTTAAGGGCACGGACGGCGTTGAGAGGGCGGCAGAGAAGGCGAAGCCTGAGAAGGCAGAGAAGGAGAAGGAGAAGGCGGTGAAGGCGGAGGAGCCCACGGAGGAGGTTGGTGGGGCCACAGGTGGGGGTTTCCCACGCCGTGCGGTGCCACACGCGGTGCTGACACACAGGGAGTGGGTACGGGGAAATGTTGAACCCTAACCAGGCCCCATCCCGGGTGGTGTTGCACAGTGTGGGGGTGGGCACCTGGGGGGAGTGGAGGTCTTCTCTCACCTGAATGCTTCTGTGATCAGGGGCCTCCGAAGTACACCAAGTCGATCTTAAAGAAGGGCGACAAAACCAACTTCCCGAAGAAAGGAGACACCGTGCACTGCTGGTACACGGGGAAGCTGCAGGACGGGACTGTCTTTGACACCAACGTTCAGACGAGTAAGGCTCCATGTGCTCCGGCCACCTGCCTGTGTTCTGCAGGAACAGATGGGCTGTGTTTGAGGAGCAGCATGTGAGGTTGGGTGCTATTTTGGGGCCGCCCGCTGCAATGGGACACAGCCGCTCCCTGCGGGGCCTCGTGTCGCCTGCAGCCATGTTTATGATATGTGCTGTCAGATCTGGTAATCCAGAGGTGGTTCTTAGGTTCAATGCAGCAGTGTGTGAACACTTAGTGACGTTTTTAGTGCACAGCACTGAGTTTTCTGCTAAAAATCTGATAGTCTGCTCGAGGTGAATAGGCATTCACATGAAGCACGATGGTAGCAGTAACTCTGGGTAAGGCTCGGTGTGCAATGTTCAAGCACGTGAATACTGTTTACCAAACTGTCTTTCAGGCTCAAAGAAGAAGAAAGCTGCCAAGCCTTTAAGTTTCAAAGTTGGCGTAGGAAAAGTGATCAGAGGCGTAAGTAAAAATCACGACCGATTCCCTCGGGATCCAAAGGGGTTTTGGTCTTCAGCGTTTGTGACTGCGGTGCAGACTTGGAGCTGGAGTTGTTTCTTGCAGAGGTGAAAGTTCTGGCATCAGCAGGACATGGCGTTGCTTCCTTCTGGATGCATCCATCCATGTGCAGCGTCACTGCTCCTGTTACCGGGGTGGGGAAATGGAGCCCCTTGCTGCCAGCACAGTGCTGGAGATGGCTGCAGCCGGGTCCCAGCTGCTGCAGCATTCTGTGCTCTGGTTGGCCTGAGGATCAGCTTTTGTCAGCCTGTCTTTTCTGTTCGCTGCAGTGGTGTATTGTTTGGTTCATGCATTAACTCTGAGCTGTGTGCTGAGCCTCCAAATTGTGGTTGCTGTCATGTACAGAGTTGCAGTTTCGATGCTACAGTCCCTCAGTGCTGAGTGCTGTGGTGGTGGAGGTAGATTCTGTGAGGGGAACACACGGTGTTCTGCCAGTGCCAAGCAGAAGCAGCTGTTCTGCAGATCCACCTGCTTGCTTACATGTTGAGCGTGCAGGTAGTGGTACACTCAGTGTGTCGGGGAGATGCTGAGCTGTGCAGTGCTGAGATCGGCTCTGCGTCGCATAAGGATGTGGGGAAGATCTTACTTGACTTTGTTTCCATTCATATACGTGACCTTTGGTGTGGCTGCTCTGCAGAAAGGCAGCCGTGGTGGGTGGAACTGGGCAGGGGAAGCAGCCTTGGGCACGTGGCCAGCACTGCAGAAGTCATCTGGTTTTCTTTAGCCACCGGGCTCGATGCTGCTGCGTTGTGTGGGCGCCAGATAGGGTCCTGTGGGTAAATGCTTCCCCACACGGAGAGATGCCCACTCGGGGTGGGCATAATGCTGGACAAGATGATGTGGTGTGTCACACAGGTCTTTGTAGGAACGACGTGAGCAGCAGAGAAGTGCTCTTTAAGACTTCTTGTGTTTTTGTTCTGTTTGTAGTGGGATGAAGCTCTCTTAACGATGAGTAAAGGAGAGAAGGCGCAGCTGGAAATCGAACCTGAGTGGGCATACGGCAAGAAAGGGCAACCGGATGCTAAGTATCCTTTCACAGTCAATTACTCCCTGCTATTTTAAGGACCTTGGGAATGCTGCTTGGCAGAAAGATGTGCTTTACAGACAGGGACACGGTTGCAAAGCGTTCACTTGCTGCTTTGAGCAGGCTCAGAGCTCCCAAGGATATAAATGTCACCAAGCAATGCATCCAACTGCCCACTTGTTTGGAAGTCCTCCTGTCCCCATTACTGCATTCCAGCATGCAGCAAAGATAACTCGCTGTTGTTTTCTACCTTTCTTCTCTAGCTCCTAGATTGCTTACCCCTGCAGCACGGAGATAACGAGCAGTGTAGCTGGGAGAAGTATCTGTTGCTGCTGTGGGGACAGTGTTGGTGCTTGTAGAGGAGCAGCTCTGGATACAGCTGAAATCACAGCTGAACGAGTGCTCCTGTTTGTTTTCCTAGCAACCCTTCCTGCTGCTTATGAGGAGGAAGGGATTTTCTCCTGCTTTAAGCTGACGTGCTGGTAGTTGGAAGCATTTAAGCAGATTTCCTTTGAAATGAGACAGTCTGACCACAAGGGGAGACAACACTTGAGACTGTGAAGGTAAAACTCAGCTCTTGAGATGAATAATGAAAGCGTGTATTAGTAGCAGCTTGTCTGCCAGACTGGTACTGAATGTCTCATGACTGCTGGCATTCAGCAGCAGCTGCAGTTCCATGCTAAAGCTGGGCTGTTAACACAGGGCAGAGAAATGTGAGACAGGCACAGAGGAGCAGAACAGCTGCTGGGTCACTAATCTGCACTCCAAGAGCTGACTGACAGAGGTGTTCTGAGTTCCCTTAACCTGTGCCCACAGAATCCCACCGAACGCAAAGCTTTTCTTTGAAGTGGAACTGGTGGACATTGAGTGACATGAAGGTTTTTGTTTGCTGCTGGGAATGCATTTGAGCAAGAAAGCTTCTGACAGCTGCAGTTCTGCTCTTGTAACTTCAGGATATAACTACAACTGTGGCCTTGTACTGAAATCAGATCTGCTCCCCTCCAACTGCTGTACAGTAACATACCACTAAAGAAAGCTCTGTTTATACATGCAACTGTTCTTTTGTGTCTGCTTACCTTCCACCTTCTCTTACTTTAGGAGGGCGAAAATGCACAAATCTCCAGTAAGTGTAGAAGCAGCCCCACCCTGAGCTGCCCTGACCTCACTGTTCCTTCAGTACTGACCTGGAACTCAGATTATTTATTTCAGTACCGAGCTCGAGTCTTCAACAGGTTTCTCTCTCAGCTTTATCACAGTGTGGCTGCTACAGCACTCACCCAACAGTGCTACTTATAGGTGTGTCAGTGCTCCAGTTCTGAAAGAGATGAGAAATCTCTCCTTTAGATACATTTTAACTGTTAGATGTGATGTCCACCCTTCCTGGCAGAGCCATACCCGCCTCATGTTTGAGGTTTTCTGTACCCAAACTGCAGAACTTGATCTTTTCTTGAACAACCCTAGCATTTATTCTTGGTGTGAATGAGGAAATCCAAGAAGGCTCCAAGAACTGCTGAATTCCTTGCTTTTATTAAGAAAATGAGAATGATCACTTTGATCAAAATGAAAAAAGTTTGCTCACATTGTGTACATGAAAAACTCTAGATACAAAAATCATCCCAAACACAGTTTGTGCTTCTTAAAAAAAGAATGCAACATCATTTTGCACTGCATTTTAATTTTTTGACCCCCCACATGGAATAGAAAATACACGTCACAGCTTCCAAAGGCTGCCACCTCCATCTGAAGAGTTTCAGCCATCACCCTATAACAAAGTAATCTGGGATTTGCTCACTGGGGCATATAAAAGGATTGCACAATGGAAGCGGGTGAAATTGTGGATGGGAAGGAGCAGAACAGGCCAAAGAGCTGCTCCTCTCCTGGAGCAGCCGCTGGGGCTAACAGACATCACAACTGCTTACTTAAAACCAGAAGGGTTTACTATTAGATCCATGGCATTGCGTTGGGCTTATGTGGCAGGATGCTGCCTGTGGGGGCTGCAGGGGGCGCCCTGAGTGACACTTCCATCCAGTGTGGAGTCAGTGAGCTCAGACAGCTGTGCTGCTGTGACCACGCAGTGAAGAAAGGCTTAAACACACTGCAAAGGGTGTCTGCAGCTGTGCAAAGGAGGGGAGAGTTGAGAGAGAAAGTGGGTAGCATTCCCCCCCTGGCGCCCCCAAGTTCAGCGAGGGGCAGGAGGTGATCCACACAGCCTGCAGGGACCAGGCAGAGCTGGCTGTGCCCCACGGCCACTGCAGCCCAGCCTGGTGCAGGAGGCCTGGTAGGAGCTGTGGCCCAGGTGGACATCCAGCTGGATCAGTGCCTGCACCCATGTGGGAAACGCTCCTGAAGGCAAGCCAAGGGAAGGACCCACCCTGGGGCAGGGAAGAGCAGAAGGAAGGAGGAGTAGCAGAGAAGAAATACTAAGGCCTGACCACAAACCTCACGCCCCACCCCTTGTGGTGCTAAGAGGGGGAGAAGGCAGAAGAACTGACAGACATTGAACCCAGGAAGAAGGGCAGCAGTGGGAATGTGTTCTGTTTGCTTTTAGTTCTCACTGTCCTACTGTGTGACGAATGCACCTTCCACACGCTGCATCTGCTTTGCCCATGGTGGCAATGGGTGAGCAATCTCCCTGTCCCTACCCCAACACACTGAGCTGTTGGGCTCTTCTGGAAACATGCTTTCTCCATGTGGCCTACTGAGGAAAGAGAGTGAGGGAACAGCTTGGTGGGCAGCCCTCCGCAGGGATCGTTACGAGGCTGAACAAAACACTTCAGATAGCTCCATAAGTTAGTGCAGGGAATTGAAAAAAAATATGCATTTATGGTAAACTAGAACTGAACAGATACCATTTATCAGTTACCAGCACACAACTCTTGCTTCACACATACCCTGTGAACATCAGCTCATTTTACATGCAAAAGACCAAAAAGCAGGTATTACAACAGTTCTTTCACAACCCTAATTTAGAAAAATATATTTTACTCTTTGTTGATACTGCACAGTGAACTTCACTCGCTCTTCTGATCAAGTTGAAGGAGAATAATACTGTCCGTAATTCCACGCGTTCTGGTAATTGTACTAGGAAAAAAAGACACGTGATTAGTAAGTCAGAATACCTGGTCCCCTGAGGGACAGCTGGTAAGTTATCTGACCAGAAAGGCACAGGGAACTTCAGCTCTTTGTCATGTTAGCTGCTCTGAACACAGGCCCCTATGGCCACACAGGTATCACATCCACAATATCCATACCTCAGTGCCTTCTGCCTGAAGCCAGCTATGCCTACTGAAGTGAAACTGAAGTGTCACTCAGTTGCAGGGAGTCATACACTGCAGATACTGTTGCCTGGGACATTTCTATTTGTGTGAACTAATGCTCTATCTCCTCAGAGAGTGCTCCTGTTTGCTGTTCTCCACATGATTTGAAATACAAAGGAAGTACCCAAGAACGGACTTGACACTTCAACAACAGCAAGAGACCTTCTCCAAGGAAGGGTACAAGTCTGCTCTGATGGAGACAGGGCTCTCCCCCTAGCCTGGCACAGGGTGCTTTCCTCACATTGGCTGAGGCACCTTTCCCCACCTGACTTCAGAGTGAACATTCGTCCTTGAATATGGACAAGTTCTAGAACAAATTGCACAGCTGCCTGTGTATCTGCAAACGCTGCTCTCACTGGCTTGGTTGGCCAGTACTATCCACCTTCAGTATTCATCTCACACAGAAAAGGCAAGTTTTGATACTCTGACTTTGTAACCCTCCCCCCCCCTTAGCCAAGCCAGGACACAAAATGACCTGTCAGTGTAGAAGCAAGCAGAGATGTGCTGCAGGTGCTGCAGCTGCTACATGCCCAGCAAGAAGAGGAAACTAAGCTTACTATGTTACCCTGTATCCCCTACAGGGGACAAAATGAAATGCCCTGCAAGAACGGCCTCTGATCTTGCATGCATTATGCACTAGTGCAGGAGAATGCACACTGAGATGTTACAGGAAACACTAGTTGGAGAAATTAATGATTTAAACTCCCTTCATCTAAAGAATTAGCCAAAAGAGCAAGCAACAAAAGCAAGATGGGATTCTGTTCCAGCCTTCCCTTAACAACTGACACTAGGCCACAGGTAAAGAGAAGTCCCTGGGAAAGCAACAACTGCATATATCCAGAACGTGCACAGAAGGAACGACCAAAGCACACACTTACCTGGTACCAGGCGTTATAGTTGTATGCTGCCTGATTGACCTGCATGTCTCCATCCATCATCTGTGCTGATGCCATTGTTTGTTCATCTGTGAGCATTTTCTTCTCGTCTGGCTCCTCCGATCTGCAAAGTTAGCACGTTTGGAAATGGTATCTTACATTTTGCATGAGTGAGAAATGCTTTAACAGACAACAGTAAGCAGCATTTCCAAACTCAGTATCCTGTTTGAACGGGGTAATGCAACCAATTTTGAGGATGGTGATGTATGCTGCCTCAGAACAACAGCCTGCTTTATAAATCATACTGGTACACAACTGAGACATCAACACCGTGCTTTCACTTTGAGCTTTTGTTCTTTTTAGCAGTACTCTTTCGTTTTACTGGAAGATAACTTGCAATCACCACAAGAAGTCTCTTTCCTCTTGTTTAAACCCGCAGTACAGCTGTGGGGTACACTTGTAAGTGACTAAGAACCAAACTTGTTCTCGTAGACTGTCAGCTTTAAGAAAAATACACTTATTTCACAGACTAACCAAAAAACAGACCCAAACTCCCACCTTCAGAGGCTGCTCCCTGGACTGCTTCTAAAGCATTTACGTTCTTTGTATCAGACAGTACTTCAGGGCAGTGCACGTTCCTGCTACCAGTGCTGCATCACCTACCAAGTTAGTTTAGAAATCAGGCTACCCACCCGTTCTCCGCTCTCCTCTTCAGAGTATCCTGCTCCTTCAGAAGTGCTTGGTGTTCATCATAAGCATCCAAAAGCCTGATGAGAAAAAACAGCACGTTGCACACTGCTTCCATGCTAATGCTTTCGACACAAGCAACCATTCTAAAAGGCCTCCTTCAAAACACAGAAATACTGAAATATTCTAACTCAGTGACCTAAAACAGACTGAAAAGCCAAGAGAATATAAAACGGATTCCATATCCTAATTTGAAGGGAGATTCCATAACGCACAGTAAGAATTTTCTCAGCAACGTCAGCTGGGAAATTCCCAGCTTCTCACTCTTCCTGAGCTGCTTTAAGAAATGAACTTCCCACAGGTTTCCAAAAGGTGCTTGAGACACTGCTGTTCCTCCCAGCAATGGCTCACATCACCTTGGTGCTGTCTGCATTGCACTGATATTCAGTAAAACCACAGTGCAGCTCCCACAGGCTTTGTTCCAGCAGCACGGGAAGGACAGCTTTATTTCCTGCAGCCAAGAGAGCTGTGCCACTGGTGCTTTATGTATCACCACGTATTCCTGAGTGGAAGTCTCACTTCCTTTCCCAATTCAAATGCAAACAGCTAGCTAAGTGTCATCTCAACTGATGCACGCTACAGTTTTCAAGGCATCAAATGAAAAATGCTTATTCTGACAATACTGTACTTGGGAAAAACATTTCTTGCTCTTATTCTTCCTTCTAGTATTATTTGGGAGCTTAAGACTTCATTTTCTTTGGTCTGCTTCAGGCCTCAGAGTTGCAATGCCCAGCTGCCATGCGAGTTACAACACTCAGAGCCAACAGCAGCTGAGGACAGCTACTGCTGCAAACATACAAAGCAGAAAAACCAACTCCTGCTTCGCTGTGCCAAGTTAATGAACTGCACAATGTAAATAAAATCAAGAGCTTATTTTACAATAGAGGATCAAGACAAATAAAGCTTATCTAGTATTAACTACAAGTTGCACTCCCTTATGATTCCCCCACGTAAGTGTACGGCATTAAGGCTTCTAAATGTAGGGGAAGAAAGTAACCCAACAATGCAGTTCTGGGAACTGAAGCAGCAGCTCCCAGGGCACAACAGCACATATCATACCCGTGCCACAAAACGTTCTCTTTGGGAAGCATCCTCCTTTACAAGACTTGGGAAAAGAAACCTACAGTAGGAAGGTACACAGGCAGTAAGAGCTCACTCTCTGAGGCATTATTTCAGAAAAAAAGGGGATAATTTTCTCGGAGGAGGATCCTACTTCAGAATTGGACTTCAGTTTGGGAAAGTGGCTGTACCTGCAGGAAGAACTGCGGGAAATAAATAGCCTTATGGGTGCACTAAGCCATCCCCTCCCCTGCTACTTTTACAGACACTCTTTGTGACCTCAATTTGGCCACTGCACAGGCTGCACCTTACTTGTTTACATCAGAACCAAAATCTTCAAGAAATTCCACTTTTCGCTGCGAAAACGTAACCCTCATTTTTATAGACAATGAGCCATTAACAGCTTTATCAAAACAGCTCAGAATGTTTTCTTCATTTTGTGTGAGATCTCCACAGTACTCCATTTCAAGCAAGTTGAGATACAGTTTTGTATTTTCCTGTACAAGAAAAGAAACAACAAAAAAAAGAAATGCAATCAGAACTTGCTGATGTTTTGCATGAGGTATTTAACACTGAACATTTACGCACTGAATACATCCTGGAAAATTGACAACATGAATATATCCCAGAACAGTCAATACAAGCATTTTGTTTCCACCCTGGCCATCTTTGATCTGGTTTGGCACACAAAACAGATTGGCAGTGCTCCAACACCACAAACACAGGTGTCGTGCACAGCTAACAGCAAGGGTGGCACACAGCAATCCAGGAGTGCTGCCTACGTGATCAGTTTTGGTTTGCCTTGAGATGGGAACGCTTCATAATGTTTACAACTCCTAAAAGGCAAAATGAAGCAAACTGTACTTCCCATGAAAGAGTTACAACTGCAAACTGCAAATATGGCAACGTCAGTTTAGAGGGACTGGTGTCTCCATGCGGTAACGAAACATCACATACAGTTACAGTACCTGTCATCATTGTTGCCATATTTTAAGGAGTGGGGGAAAAAGAAAAATATACCATTTTGTTTTTGTTTCAAGTACAGCAAAGAAAGAACACATACTTTGTCGATTTCTATGGCATCTGACAGCACTTTTCTTGCCTTTGGAAGATTTTTCTGCACTTTGAAGAGGTGCCGAGCTAATTTGATGGCATAGAATGATGATTCACTAACTGACTTGGCATTCCTAACAGCTTCTTCGAGCAGCCGCTCAGCTTCTTCCATGTTGCCATGCCTGCGCTCTAAGCTTACTCTTCGCAAGCGAACCATTGCTAGGCCTAGAATACACTCTTCAAATGTCTTCAAGATTCTTCTCGCCTCATCGATGTTGCCTAAAACACCAGGGAACACGATTTAAAATATGACACTTTAACACCTTCCTTCAAATAGAATCCCTCCCAGGAGAAGTTAACTTTGCCCTTACCCTGCTGTTCCTCAAAGGCAGCCCACAGCATGTGAACCATCGGTTTCTTAGGAAGGTGTATTGTGCAAGCCCTGCTGTAGACATGCCTCACTCCTTCAATACTATGATTCTCCATGTATTTGGCATACTATAGTTGAAAACAGAGCAGAGATTGAATAATTTTACAGCTTAGATTTGTCTTTAAGTACAGGACAGAAGGATAAAATTCTTTTGTTTAAACCCATTCAGCACCTTTATTGAACCACTAGACTAGTTTCTGTAAGGAAGGACGTAGAGAGGCAACGAAGTTGGCATATGCAGCAGTCAAATCTGGTTGCAAGCAGACCATCTCCTAATGCAACAGATATAGTTATATATGAACAACGTTCGACAAGAGTACAAAAGGTTAGTCACTAGATCAGTGTATGCCATGGGATCAGTGGCAAACCACTTCCCTTACCTTAATCCAGAAGTCCTCATAGAGGGCACATGAAATAACACATCTTTCAAAGAGGACCACAACTCGTTCATGCGTCCCATTTTCTATCTCAAATTCTAAGTACTCTTTCCAGTTTTTTAGCTGAGCTTTCTCCAGAGGTTTCACGTGAAAGTAAGGCCTCTTTATCTGCAACAATCACAGGATGTCAGGTCAGACCACAAACACACATCTAAGCCGGTTACAAAATCACCACACACCCTTCCTAATGGCACTCTGAATGAGCAGGGCTTCAGAATGGCACCTTATTATCTGTTAAGTAAGTCAAGTTGGGTGATCCCACTTAACTGAGAAACTCTGTTGATATCTACAATTCAGTTCACGCAGAAAGCTTTCTGAGTGCAAACGTTCACAGAATTCCAAAACTAAGGAGACAAACAGTACCTTGCAAACTTTTCCATTGCAACGTAATGTCACATTATAAGCAACAACTACTGTGCACAAACATACTGCCAAACGATCATCACCACACTAATGAATGTCCTACAAGTTGGGTTCAAAATCTGGTTGAGAATCATGGCAAGGAAAGACAGCACTGATTTGAATTCCACATCAAATATTTAAACTGAGCTGATTATTCCACAAGTAGCACGACTGCTAGGCCAGGCTGGATGGGGCAGCCTGACACAGTGGCTGGCAGCACTGCCTGGGGCAGGGGGTTGGAACCAGGTGATCCTTAAGGTCCCCTCCAACCTAACACCGTTCTGATTCTGTGGCTGCACTGTCACTGCTGCCAGCAAGAGCTGGGTTGGACACAAAAAATCAATAGTGCTCTAAATTAAACATAGCAAATAATCCTTCCGGAGATTTTTTTTTTCCCCCTCTCTTCGCATTTAATTTTACTTGATTATTTCTTTCCCAGACTGCAATTCCACCTCAGTATACATTCATTCAAGTGTTGGAAGAACTTATCACAATTAAGGAGGCACATTCAATCCCTCAAGGCCACTCAAAATGGGAAGTCCATCATCTCTCTGAGATCCCCCACCGAATTCTATGAAACCCAGTGATTTATTGTCTTATCAATTCAGACACATCACTGCTGCTAAAAACTAAACGTAATGCAGGTCTGAGAGGCCTCCCTCACTTATCTGACATCTGCTGAACAGCTGCCTTATCTCTGTTGTAAAGACACGTTTAACTTCATGATTTACACTCTTTGTAGGTCCAGTGTTCTATCTATAGATATAAGTTTATGACTATAGAGCAGACACAGTCTTTTGGTAGGGCAGGTAGAAATTCTGGCCAGGCTAATACAGAACAACCTGTTTCCAATACATTTTCCAAGGCACGTTCACACTCAGAGCGCTCTCTGAAGCTTCAGTGACCTGCAGCTAAAGGTGAGCCAGTAACAGCTAGACTCACAACCACTCCGTACTGCCCATCAGCACACCTGAGCCTCACTTCCTCCCGGGACACTGAGTATCCTTTGCTTGCTTCCAGGACTGACACCCAGCACAAAAGAGATCCTGTAACTGGGAACAGCCCTTCAGGCTGTGGTTCATTCCCTGGGGCTGACTACCTGCTAGGATGGCCTATGGGACCGCAGGTTTGAGTTCCTTTGGCTTACAGAGCACAGCAAGGAACACAAGAACAGGCCTGAGACCATGTAGGTCATTAAAGAATCTCTGACCATTCCACACGTGATTCTTGGGTACAATGTACTCTTTGTTGTTCTCTTCCATCTACCCTCCTCTCAACATTGCAACATAGTACCATGCTCAGCAGAGAAATACTGAGAACTGAAAAGCTCACACTACTTAGTCAAAAGGAACCAAATTTAATTCTACAGAGAATACCTTTTCTATTTGCTGTGATTGAATTATTAGTTTAATTAACTACTGTTTAACATGATAGATGGTTACTTCTGGAAAGCCAAAGCTAACTGATTTTAGATGCAAGAATACAGTCCAGAAATACACAGGCAGACATGAATTTCTTTTTCCTTTTAGTTTCTTTTTCTGAGGATCATTGACCTTCTTTGAAATTAATGAAGGAAACAAGACAGTAATTCCAATTCTTGTGTAACACTCTGGATGCACAAAGCAAGACTGAATTACAGAACCACACAACTGCAGAGGTTGGAAGGGACCTCTGAGGATCACAGAAGTCCAACACCCCTGCCAAGCAGGTTCCCTGAAGCAGGTTGCAGTACCAGAGTATTACAGAACTGCACAGCTTTTGGTTTGTATTTAAAGGCTGCTCAGTAAAATAGCATTGTGCTACCTTGCCTCTCTCCAAATACTGTCTAAGGCTTTTATAGCCTCAGATGATAGAGCTGACCTCACAAGCTGCTTCTGACAATAACAGCAGAAAAGCTAAGTAAGATCTTTACTCCAAGAACCACAAGAGTTGAAAGTGTAAGGCCTAACTGTTACTCCAACTCCTAATTTCCAATCTTACGTTCAGAACTCCCACATGCCGCCCCACAAAGAAAAAACAAACTTACCCCTTCTTCAAATGTCCACCTCTTACTGACTTCATGTTCATTGTGATTGAACATTTCCTGATGAATCTCAATGATTCTGTGCCTCATGTTCTCTATTTCAGTGATTAGCTAAAACACAATTGTTCAGAAATGTAACACAAGAAGATGCTGCATCAGATTTGTAAACGTACTTTATGACAACAGTACTACGCATAAATCACAAGTAGCACAGATGCATTAAATGCTGCACAAAACAGCTTGGGGAGGGGAGGAGTATTACCCCGATGATGCCTTGGTTCTTAGTGCAACCCAACTAAAGGTTTTCTACGTGAAGTTTTGGTCTTATCTTAAAGATGAGCTCCATTTCTTTGACACCTACGGAAGTGCTGTTAGAGCATGCTCTACAGACAAAAGCTGTCTGTCTATAGCATGAGGCAAGGAGCGGTGATATGCAAGAGTAAGGGAAGAAATCCCGACGAAAACTCTCTGCATATGTACCTTGGCAGGGTCAGTTATATCTTCAGTACCCGAGGGCAGATCGTCGCCAGCTGACGCGTCGCCCCCTGCGTGGCCATTCACAGATGCGAGCTCTCTGCGCAGCTGAATAAACTGCTCAGAAGTCAGGAGGTCTCGAGGCAAGTTGTTCTGGACATGGTCTTTAAACCTAGAAAAGAGTTAGAAGCACGTCAACATAAATCTGTCATTTTCTGTCGTCACACTCGGCACAATCAGAACACAATGAAACCTGGGCAGGCTTTAAATCACTTCACTGACGTAAACCACTGAGCACGTGCTTCCAAAAATGTATACACAGAACAAACCTTCTTCTGTGTATCAGACATTCAGAAGTTCCACATTTCAAAGAAAAATGAAATCATTACGAATTTAAATAATGTAAACAGACCACTTACACCTGTAGACACCACAAGGAAGATTAGTGTGTAATTTAACCAGGGCTTCTGGCTCCCTCTTAAAGTCTCCATACTGATGTAGAGTTCAACCATCCACAACTTAGCTAAGCATTTCTATTTATGCTTAAATAAAATGACGACACCAAGCTGAGCGGTGCAGTTGATAAGGCAGAATTAAGGGATGCCATCCAGAGGGACCCTGACCAACTAAGGTAGGTCTACGTGAACCTAATGTAGATCAACAATCAAAGTGCAAGTTCTGCTCTTGGATTGGGGAAATCCCAGGTCTATGTACAGACTCGGAGAAGAACTTGAAGGCAGTCCTGCTGAGGACTCCGGGTCCCTGGTAGATCTAAATCTGAACATGAGCCAGTAGTGTGTGCTCACAGCTCTAAAGGCCAATGGTATCCCGGGCTCTGTCAGAAGAGGGGAGGCCAGCAGGGACAGGGAGGGGACTGTCCTCCTCTGCTCTGCCCTCCTGAGGCACCACCTGCAGTACTGTGTCCAGGTCTGGGACTCCAGTACAAGACAGATGTGGAGCTGTTGGAGAGGATGCNCAGTACAAGACAGATGCAGAGGAAGCCCATGAATGATCAGAGGGCTGGAGAACCTCCACTACAAGGACAGGCTGAGGGAGCTCGCATTGCTCAGCCTGGAGAAGGCTGCAAGGAGACCCTATTGTGGCCATCCAATATTTAAAGGGAGATTATAAACAGGATGGAAATCAACTTTGTACATGGGCAGACAGTGACAAGAGAAAGGGAAATGGTGTAAAGCTAAAGGGAGATTTAGACTAGATGTCATCAGAAGTTCTCACTGAGAAGCTGGTGAGGAGCTGGCACAGGCTGCCCAGACAGGCTGTGGGTGCCCCATCCCTGGAGGGGTTCAAGGCCAGGTTGGATGGACCCTGGGCAATCTGATCTAGTACCTGATCCCGTGGCTGGCAACGCTGCCTGTGGCAGAAGGGCTGGAACTTGACAGTCCTTAGGCCCCCTCCAACCCAAGCCATTCAGTGTCTCTATGAAAGTGTTCTGGCACAAGTGAGCACTGTATGAGGTATTAAGTTTTAAAAAGCATCCATTCTACAAGAGATTTCATTCTATGATTCTGCTTTATCAAAGACTGCCAATTCCAAGGCCTTCCTTTAATCATTTGAAGAATTTGAGTCCTAATTGCAACCATATTCATAAAACATGCAGCAGTACTTAAAAATAGCTAGTGAGAATGTACGAATAAATAAATTACAATTTTAAGCTGTTGCTCTGAGCAAACACTTTCACATACAAACAAGTAGGCTTGCACATGCTTAAGAAAATCACATCACTAGCTACATCTTTGTTTTCTCTTTACCTTTGGAAGTGATGACTGTAGAGTTGTGTTGGAATTCCAAGGATACGATCATATATGGATGTAACTTCCCTCAGGTTTCCCTGCTCATCTTCCCAGTTTATATACATTTCCCACAGTCTGTCAGAACGGAAATCTGTCCCAGCAGCTAAGACTGCATGTTCATAGGCTCTGAAAAATAATTTAGTTGTTTCTGGATGCAGTGACAGAGCAAGGGAGAAAAGTTCAAAGAGTCCTCATTTACTTGCAGCCATACTTAAATTGCTTAAGAACTTTCCACTGTATCTTCGACTGTAAGACCTTCAGGAATTGAGAAGGTTCCCATCCACACCTCCTCCTCCAACCCCTCAGCTAAAACACATTCATCTGATTGCACTACTATACACACGTCCCTCACGTACCACTTCCTCTGCTTTCAACTTACCCTCGAATAGTACTGTTAGCTTCAGGATCATCAGGGTCCAAGGTGTCTTTTAAGAAGTTGATATAGTGTATCCAAAGATCAACACTAAGAGGAATAGCCTGAAGCCCTCGGCGATAAACCTATGAAGAGAACGTGAACTGTACTTCAAATACTTAATGGCGTCCTAATAGAGAGGCAACACTGTGTTATCCGGTGAACCTTAGAAATACTAATTACTGGAATTTTGTTTAAATAATCTACCATTACCATTCGGGTGGAGGTTGGATAGAACATGGCAATGTTCTGATCTCCACGTGCAGAGTCTTGATCTTCAAAGCGCAGCGGTCCCTGCATTCTGACCAGGTTGTGTGGGCAGGCTTTGGGGTATAGACCATAGGGCACAGACCCATTAGATCATCATTGACAGCGTCTGACCAAAAATGCAATAAGATGTAGCAATTGTGACCAGCAAACCAACTATATTGTTTTGAAAATGAGTAATAAATGTAAGTGAGAGAAAAGCCCTGCCCTACTTGTTAAGCTGCAGTGTAATACAGAGGCTTGCACTGCAAAGCTTGACAAACTGTAGAGGTTTAACGCACCTGCCAACAAAGAGAGAAAACATTAGCTACAAATGCCACAGAAGTGACAAGTGCAAACAAAATCCCTACAAACCTGACCAGACATGGCAGGTTCTGGCAGCCAAATGACTTGTGGTAGGTCAGTCATTATTTGGCTAACAGGATCAATGGCAATAGCTTTGTCCAGCTACCTACGTACCTCATCGGATTGCTTAATGTTGTCGTGTCGCTTTTCTAGGTCTGCATACTTCTTCCAGTACCCATAGCAATATGGATAGTGCGTGAAAAACTTGTCAAATGCTTTCCTGGCAGCTGGTAAGTGGTTCTGTGAAGTACATAATAAAAGGTGAGACCTCCAACACAAAGCTTGAAGAACAAAACAAGCATCTAACTAGTATCTTATCCTGGCATCACGATACACCTAATGCAGCACGCCCACTCCAAAGACTGACCAAGAGAAGTCTGAGATCAGGACAAACATACAGTAAAGCTTCCCCAGAAACCTTTCCCAGCCACAAAATCTGCAGTTCAGAGACGTGCTTAGACAGAACGACTTGGACATTACAGCCATGCACAATTTGTGCGCGAGTGTGAATTCACACAGGTCCAACAAGCAACAAGATCAACTTCTGTTTTCACATATCGTGCTGCAAGAAGTCCCACAGGTTATCTGTATCTCGTGAGAAAAGACACTGGTCCTTGTTTGTCACAGTGCATGAGGCTAAGAAGGACCAAACTACCCCATGACAGGTTACACACAGCTTATTCTGACTAAAAACTGAGAGGGGTGTTACAAAAGTCAAGCACAATCAATGTGGTTTTAAGTAATGCTGAACATGCCCCAGTGCACAGCATTCAAAAAGCTAGCAAGAACTTCCTGTTCACGTTACAGCTGATTATTTACTACCAAAAACTAAGTGCAAAGAGCTATCTCTAGTAATGCACAAGTTCTAGCAGATATTTTCGCCTTCAGAAGCTGGAACAAAGTTCTCACAAGAGTAAAAAAAACCAAAAAACAGAACATGTTATTCCTGTTTTCAAATTAGTTACTGTTTCAGTATCATCTCATAAATTGCTGTTCTTATTTTATGATCTCAACAACCATCCTCAAACAGCGCATGAGAAAGCCTGATGTACAGTGCTGATTTGTTACTGGGAGATCCATGAGTTAGTTTGTTCAGGTTATTTCTGGAAGGCCACAGGAGAAGGGGTCACATACGAACCTCTTGCTCTACGTACTGTAGTAGATAGACCCATCCTGTGAAATCCTGGGGATTGTCCTCTACTACCTTCCAGAACTTGTCAAAATCCAGAGGGAAGCCAGCCTCAAGATCTGTTGTCTGTAAACTTCCAATATTTGGAATTTCACCCTCTTCCTGTGTGTTGTCTTCGTTCAAGTCAGGGGAACTATCAGGTGACTGCTCCATCTCAGTTACACTCATGATTTCTGTGCTGAAGTCCATATGCTGCTCTTCTGTCGTAGTTTCAGCGCCATTGCCAGTGCTGTCATTGCTTATGGTCGCTGCTGCTGCTGTCTTCTCCTCCTCTGTACTGTCTGAGTTCTGCATAGTTGAGTTTTCCATGCTGTCCTACGGAAATAAAAACATTTAATGTTTAAGCAGTGGAGATTAAAGTACAACTTGGCTGGGAAATACCGGCCCGTGCAGTCATTAATTCAACTACAGTAGTTCAGGATGCAGTGGTAAGAGCTGTAAGTGTCCCCACTGAAGGGAGGGGGTGGGGGAACCGTTCATTCCACCAGATATTACTGACACCAGAAAGCTGCCTGCTGGCTCTAACTGCTGCAAAGCACATGTGGGTCAGGATACAAATCAAGAACTGTCTATATAGAGATTCAGTCACTCTGTTATGCCGGAAGCAATGAATTCACAACCATCTCCCTCTGGTTCTCATGAAACAGTGTAGAAGGTCCAGAAAAGCCTAAAAAGCTCAGAAAAAAATCAAGGCTTTACCTCAACAACCCAAGGATGGCTTCTAGCCTAAAAGACCCTTCCACAACCACGCTGAAGAATGTATCACTTGAGCCTAATGTTTCCCAGTTCTCAACCATTCCAGAGTCCCCCCAGCACACCCTGCACTCCTGTCCTCCACTGCAAACCTTCACCAACTCCAGCTGCTTCTCTCAGCCCATCCACAGTGTAAAAGCGCCAGTATCAGTATCACTTTAACATGCAGACACAAACAAGTCATCATCGAATTCCCAAGCAATTATCACAAGTGCCTATCAAGGTATAAAAGTGAACAAATAACAGATTTCCTGTATGAGTCTGGTGGTAGTTCAAGTAAAGAAATAGGTTAAAATGTATTCACTAAAGGAGAACTCTCCTGCTGAGAACAGATCAGCATTTCCTGGCAAAATTAATCTGTGTGCTTTGGGTCCAGGAGAAAAACAACGCTGGTAACACAGCGACGCTTCTCGCTGTTGCTAAGCAGTGCTGTGCAGAACTAAGGCCACTCCAGCCTGTCAGCAACGGCTGCTGGGGGGACCTGAGGAGCTGGAATCTGGACAGCTGGCTTAAACTGCCCAAAGGGATATTGCAGAACATTTTTATGGAAGAGTAGGGAGAGTTTTGAGGGGGGTGAGAGCTCACCTCACTGTCTTTCACGCACTGGGGGCCCTTGCTTGGTGACGGGCAAGGAACTGCTTGTGCATCACTTATTGTAAGCATTTATAGATACAGTCATAACCATTATGTGTTTTCTCTATCTTAGTAAAGAGTTTTATCTCAACCTATACATTGTAATTTTTCTCTCCACAGAGAGAGGAGGGGCACAAGCAAACAGCTGTGTGCTGCTCAGCCACGTGGTGGACTAAGCCACAGCACTATGCTAAGGGTGCACTCACTGCTTGAACTGGCCCAGATGATAATCTCACAGAGAAAAGAATTGCTACGACTGTATACAACAGTGGGTCACAGCAGACACATAACGAGCACTTCATGTGCACTCACACGAAACCCAAGTGGCTGCTGCTGCTTCTCCCTGCCCTCAGGACAGACTCCAGCTGCATCCCACTCCTCACTTTGATCCCATTGCCAAACACTTCCCTGCCCACTTCCAACCCCTGCCAAGCTCTCCATGCCACCAGGGTGGGAACCCCCTAGCCAGGCTCTCTCAGCTCAAGCCACATCCCAACGACCAACCAATCTCAGGCAATGTAATATCCACACAGAGAACGATGGTTCCTCACTGGGAACATATTTTGGAAGGAGTGTGAAGTTCAAGCCCTTAGATAAGGCCGCCACCCTCAAGCACATCACTGCTTCTCTCTCCTTAGAAAGAAAGATGGCAAATTATTAACAAACACAAAAACAGTCCCACCCCTACTTCTTATCTCCAGAATTCTTAAGCCACCAGTAACAGAACGGAAACATTTTTTGGCAAAGAAAAAGTGCCTGTCCCCTATCTCCACTGCCTGAGCTAACAGCTGACGTTTGCTGAGCAGCTCACGGTGCCAGGTGACTCTGAGGTACTTCCAAAAGGTCCACGTGGACCTAATTTGTAAGTTTCCTAACAGCTGCTTCGAAGAAGGAGCTGTTCCAATTCTCTTCTGGATACACCACCTGGCAATCATAAAAACACAACTTCTTTCCTTTGCAGAGAAGTACTCATAAACGTGTATCTTTATGTGACAACCGAAATCCAGCAGCCATGTCCTGACCACGCTGAGCACTTTGCTGCCCCTTCCTCTCCCAGCACCCAAACTCAGCTTCTTTGGAGAGCATCAGAGATGACTTTGATATAAACCAAGTTTATTCTTAAAATGATTATATTAAAAATTGAAATAAGCAAAGCAACCTCACTATGCCTTCACCAGCACAACGTGTGGGCCAGATGTGCAGTTAAGGTCAGCAGCCACCACCGTTCACAGCTTACCCCTGTGAGGCTTATGGGACAGGGATAGACACACAAACAGCAGTCCCAACGTTGAGTAGCAGTGATAATGCTGGAAAGGACACATACTGCTCTAAGACACAAGGAGCCTAAGAGAGCTGTCCGTGCACACGCAGCAATTTCAACGTCTAAATTTTTCTGGAGACGTGGCGGACGTTCCAACTCTAAACTCCTCCAACTCCAAGTATGCCCTCAGGCTGGGAGAGAGAAGAGGGAAGAAAGCAAAAAGGAGAGGAGCAGCGTGGGGCAGAGTCACACAATCACGGCGGTGGGGAAAGGCCCCGGAGGTTGCCAAGACCACCCACCCGCTCTGCATATCCCCTGCTCCGGGGCACCTCGGGACGGTGACCACAGCTCCCAGGGTGGTGCACTCCTGTGGAGCAGAAATCCTTCCAATAATCCACAGCCGCACAGCAGAGCGGCTTCGTTCCTGGACTTTTTACATCTCTCAGACTACGTACCTAAGTACTCGGGATAAGCGCACGCACCACTTTTGAATCACCCACGTCTCAGCCGCTTTATGTCCGCAGTGTGGCTGTGCCACGAAGGCGCTTAGGGCCCGGGCACTCCCTGCCACGAGCTCGGGCCGCTCCTGTTGCAGGTAAGCGCGGTGCCGGCCGAGCACACGCTGCCCTCGGCAAAACGTAAAGCACGAGGGGCCGCTCGCGCTCTATTACGTCGCAATCCAACGGTGCGGCACGCAAAGTTCGCACGAAGCGCCTCCGCCCCTCCCGCGGCCGTTGACTCCCGAAGCGCCCGGTTGAGGGCCCCCGCCCGCGGCCCAACCCCGGGGAGCGGCTGCCCCCTCCGGATCCGCACCGCAAGGCCCTCCCCGCGCCGCGCCGGTAGGCCAGGCCGCGCCAGTAGGCCAGGCTAGGCCAAGCTAGGCCAGCTCGGGCCGCCGGACCAGGGAGGCGCGCCCCGCCCGGCCCCACGGTGCTGCGCGACCTCACGGCCGGGGACGGCAGCCCGGTATCCCCTCAGTGCTCCCCGGCCCCGGCGCGCACCCACCTCCGCGGGGCCGAGCAGCTCAGCCTCCTCGCGTAGCGCCTCAGAGAAGAGCGCGGGCCGCGCCTGCGCACTGTGTTATGCGCCTGCGCCGCGCATGCGCTCTGAGCACGGCGTCCGCCCGCCCGCAAAATGGCGGCGCTCCCTTCCCCCTCTCAC
>VXAB01000271.1:240611-257157 GCA_013399175.1 Odontophorus gujanensis
CCCCAAACCCGAGGCAAGGAGGCGACGGTTACAGAAATAAATCCGTTTATTCTCGTCAGTTCCCGTGTAAAACGCACGCAGCGCCGGCAGCGGGGCTCCGCGCTGGCCGAAGGGACGCAGAAACGGGAGCTTTCCTCGGCCCTGGTTCTGCTGAGCCCGCGGGCGGCCGGCTGCAGCCACGGCGCAATAATACTGCACGGGATGGGGGTAAACAGTAATACGTGTATTTCAACGCTGCCACACCAAACCCCGCGTTGTGGAGGCGATATCGGCCCCGCCGCGGTTCCCTGCCAGGTCCCAGCGCTGTGTGAGGGCAGCAGCACGGCACCCCGCGGCCGTCCCGCAGTCTCCATCCGCCCCATCTGTCAGCCCCGTGTCTGCGGTTCGCCGGCGGACTCCAGGAACTCCTCCAAACTGCTCCTGATGTGCGGCGGCTGAGCCGCGGCGTGAGCGAGCAGGCCCGGGCCCATCTGTGCAAAAAGTGCTTTGGACAGTTTGGCTGTGGCCGCGCGGATGTTTCCTCCCGCTCCAGGCACAGAGCCGCTGCTGGTCATGGTGCCCAGCAGGTGCCACAGGACGGCTAAAACCTTCTGCTCTACTGCGTGAGGCTTCCGCGGGTACAGCTCCACTACGAGATCTGCGAGAACGAGAGCGGTTATGGAGCACTACAGTGTACGACTCAGAAGCGATCCCCTGCTTTGGGAGATGTGTGGAAGTACTGAATGTCAGATCATCTTTTCACGGGAAAGGTACGCTGTGCACAGAAGCTGTCCATCTTTTGCTGCAGCATGAGTGGTCCAATAAAAGTTACCGGTTTTCCCTACAAACATCCCTTCTGTCCTCCTTCAGGTGAAGGGCCTGGAGAATATGCCCTATGAGGAGGGACTGAAGGAGATGGGGCTGTTGGGTTTGGGGAGAAGGAGGCTGAGGGGAGATCTCACTGCTCCCTTCAAATACCTGAAAGGTGATCACAGTGAGAGTGGGGTTGGTTTCTTCTCACCGATGACAGCAGCAGGGCAAGGGGACATGGCCTCAAGTTGCACCAGGAGAGGTTCAAGTTGGATATCAGGAAACACTTCTTTACAGAAAGGGTTGTTAAACACTGGAACAGGCTCCGCAGGGAGGTGGTGGAGTCACCATCTCTGGGTGTGTTTAAAATCCACCTAGATGTGGCGCTCAGGGACATGGTTTAGCAGTGGGTTGTTAAAGAGGGCAGCATGGTCCGGTGGTGGTTGGACTTGATGATCCTGAAGGTCTTTTCCAACCTGAGCAATTTTATTCTCAATAATAATCTTTTCTTCTGTCAGTACTAGCTTCAGTGTGCATTATAAGGGGATAAAATCTGACAACTGGTATATTGTTAATGCTCACAGTGCACTGTGGCAGATATGCAACCACCTCATCCTACAAGGAGTTTGCGTAGTTAGGATGGTGAACAAACAAACAAGTGTGCAGAGCAAAGCAGCACCTTACCAGCAAGTTTTTCTGTGATGTCTTGTTTTGCTTTTCCATTCACGAATTGGACTTTTGTGCAGAATGGCTGCAGAAGCAAATAGCTGTCTAAATTCAAAGAACAAAACACATTAAGAATTGTAAACAGAAAATTAAACACTCCTGAAATAAACACAATATTAAAAAGAAAAAAACAAACTAAGAATCTTACCTAGGATGCATTAACCCCAAGAATAGAAGTAATTTATTAAAGGAATATAAGCATAAAGGGTTGATCTTAACAAGCCCTAATTCCACTGAGAGTCTGGTAAGATGTAGTGTTTTCATTTACTGGAAGTAGCAACTTTCTGCTCCAAAGCCACCACACTTGAGGAATGAAAACAGCTGTGCCATGTGCAAACCCCAAGAGTCTAGTTCTTTGACCTGCTTAAGAGCTTCAGTGTTCTGACATGGTTCTGGGTGATGACAGACCTGCTATGCAAACATAACAAACCCAGCTACACAGCATGGACAAGTCTAGCTATCTGTATTTCTGTATGGAAGTACTACGGTGACTTGCAGGAGAATAAAAGCAATGATGCATTACACAAGGTGACGACTGAATGGAAATTACTGGAAAGAGCAGCTCTTTACATTTAAAACGTGACACAATTAAAACTCTTTAAAATTAAGAGGAAGTAAGTTACCTAAGTGCTGACACAGAGCTTGAATAACATCCGTTGCAGCTGCATAGATCCCTGGATTTTTGGAGTTGAGGTTGTTGTCTACCATGGCAGGAACTAACATGTTGATAACTGGTGATAAATTGTCTTTCAGCAATGGGATCATCTTGTGCATCGTCTCCAAAGCAACCTGATTGACTTTGCTGTTTGAGTCGTGTAAGCGAGACTTGAAAGCATCGAAGATCTGAAAACATATCCAGACAACATTCATCTGAATTCATAAATATTTGAGGTGCATATTACATTTCTTGCTTTTTTTGTTGCACTTCCATTGTTCACCGTAGCAGAAGATGGCCCTGATATGCAAATACTTGGGGTTATTTCTTTAGCTAGTAGACCAACACTCGCGATTTATTTTTACCCTGAATTTTATCTGAATTTCCAGCCCTGCTCTACAATGTACCAGAAGTAAACCAACCATCTGTAACTTTCAGGATGACTGAGATTTTTGCAAGCAGTGAGGTTTAACAAGACATAGCTGTACTTTACAAAAAGAATGCCCAGCACTATCTCTGAAACGTTGTTTAACTTCTGTCTGCTATAGCACAGTAACATGCTATTACAGTAATTATTACATAAGCCTTACTATTATAACCCCTAAGCATTATTATAAGATATGCAATGAGATGCTAAAACATGGGTTTTTTTGCCTTTCAGAGGCATTAGGAGTAGGTATCCTTCACAGAAAAGATCTAGTCTGAACCTCTTACAATTTGCTCACACTGTGCTTATCCCCTAGTTCCTAGATCAAGCCCACTGTTCTAAATTTCACCTTTTTACAAAAGGAATCTGATCTCAAGGAACTAAAAGACATTCACAGTTAAGATACCATGAAGTTTCACAGCAGTATTTCATCGATTTACAGCAAAGGCACTGCACTGTTAAAAGTCAATCTCGTTTTCATTCTAACTGTTGGCAGATCACAACTGTTGGACCTCACCACAGTATTTCTCTCCAAAAGGAACTCTTTCCTTACTGGAAAGGAGACTTACCCTAAGCTGTTATATCACAGTAAAGACCCTTCCCCACTTTCTCCAGGATAAACAAAGCTAACAAAACCTGCAACTGTCTGTGACAGTGTCTCACATCTTGATTTCTCCTTCCTGCTTTGTCTGGAACCTGTTCCTACTTTGGTATTTTCTCAGCAGTGCCATGAAAGACTGCACACAGTATTCAGGAAATACTGCTGCCCACGTGAAAGCTTCCAGCTTCCTCCTCCCACTTATTTCCCCTACTGCCTTTGCAGCTTACGTCTCTCCTCTTATAGCACACCCAACCCATCCCTCAGGATTTTCCTGTTAATCAGATATTCTCACTGCAAGAGGAAGCCACGATTTCTAGCAGAAAATTTTGTGATGGAATGTTAAAAGCCTTTTAATTGCAAAGCTTTAGTACATTTACCTTCACAATGTTCACAACAACAAAGTCTTGATTGTTCTCCGTATCCGATAACAGTTGCTTAATTCCATTTATTCGATCACGGAAGTCTTTTGCATTCAATAAACCTACAATGTCCTTCACATATTCTTCACTTTCCAAGGAATTACGAGGAACTGGTTTTCTACTGACTTCACGTGCTTCTGTAGTCTCTCTGTGGAAAAGGAAGAAGTCGGTCAGCAAACACATCAGCAAGCTGAAATGAGTCTTTAGTCTTAGACATTCCCTTCCACATAAGGGCAAATATAAAAGCAAACAGAAAATCTTATCAAGCCTAGAATTAATTATTTTGATGGTGCCTGAAAGGAATCTGTTCCTGACAGATACACCCTAAACCTGGAGGCAGTGACAGACTCTGGGAACTCCATGTGCAGATGTTTTGGCCTGGCTTGAGTTCCTTGTGCTTTTATTTTTTCCTTTTCAGATCAACAGGAGACCTATTAGGAGCCAAAGCTGAAAACCAGAAATGGAGAGAGTATGGCGTAAAATCTTCAGCATCCCCAGTTAGAATCTAACTACTTAGTGCCCAAGGGCACAAATGGACTATTTTTACTGAAGCTACTGCTAGGCATGCTGGCTGTACAGAGCTCGGATGGCAACGTCTTGAAATGATGGACCTGCCACGAACTCCAAGTGCTTCTTATACTGTGTGCACTTTCATTGGTAGTCAATAAACAAACAACTTCAAAATGCACAAAGCCACTTTAGTATTAGCAACTACCCTATCTGAAAGAACTTATTTGGGACATGTCTGGTTTTCCCATTTTCTTTGTGTTCTTCTCGTGTCGTGAACCTTTCTGTGCTCCCTTCTTGTCATGAGATTATTCTCATAGACATCAGTTACCAACAGGATAAAGTAGTCAGGAAGATCAATACCTGTCAGTGATGTTGAGAGCATCTCTGGAAGTAGACGATGACCTCGAATGTCCAACACTACCAGTATGAGAACGTCTTCCTTTTGCCGAGGGTGTGTCTAATGGCATCTCTCCCAAACCCTGCACAAAGATGAAACTACTTGTTAGGTTGGTTGCCACGTTCTGCAGCGCTGGAGACTCTTTAGAGGCAATTCTAGGTGCCATGCAAAGCACAGCAGCAAAGTACAGTGGATCCAGTGTGTCTGCAAGGATCACAGGCATGCACAGGTCAGGTATCAATCACTGCATTCATTTCATTACCTGTCTTCATTTGAATACACTCCTCCCATTCTCTATAGGTTCAGTGTCTAGACCTAAAGACCACCAGTACAAGTTTATGTTCCTCACCTGTTAAACAAGGTTTTCTACACACCTTTTGACGTAGATTGTTAACAAACTCCTTAATGTAAGGCAAATCCTTGGCTGGCACATACTTTTCAAGAGTTTTATCAAAATCAGGATGAGTCATCATGCAGAAGAGCATCTTTCGACCATAATACCTGCAGGACAAAACACCACGGCATGCACACCTGTGAGCACTGATCTGTTCAAACATAACTTCAAAACAGAAAAATTCCCATCACACTTTATCTTAACAGTCATCAACCACTGCGGAGGAACATGCACTGAGCTACGCAGACATTTCAGCCATCTCCAGTGTGCTTAGCTTAACTGCTGACATTACTCACCTTGTTTGCTGTGAGCTATCCAGTGCAAACCTGGCGATGGCAGGGAAAGTCCTATCAGTGACACCTTTGGTTCCAGACAGTATCCACTCCGGCCCCATGCGTTCTACAATATCTGACATGTGCTGGGCTGTGCATCTTCTCACCGCTGTATGCAGATGGCTAAAGAGAACACCACTGCTTAGTAAGAGCTCATCACAGTAGCTAACCAACAGAATTTATGCACCCTACAGGCACGGTGTACAACTACACTCTTTCTTATTCATCATCATCTACAATGAGCATACTGCTGGCATGCAGATACCTATCCTGGCTTTACAGAAAAGACAGAGACTGGCAGCTTTATTTAACAGGATAATCCTTTGGAATAAGTATCACTGCATTCACTCAGAATCCCAAAAAGAAGGGAAAAAGAAAAGCAATGTCCTGCTTGTTAGAGGACAGCTGCATCCTCTCATTCCTTTACAGGGCAGTTTTTGAATTACTAAAGATGGTCGATTTTCTTCCATGAGAATTTATTTTCCAATTTTCCTACAAATGTTTGTGAAATATCTTAGGAAACTCACCACTATGTGTTCCTTCCATCAGCTTACTGTAAAACAAGCCCCCACGTTCAGACAGAAATCCCCTATTGTTTATATTGACTTAAAATCAAATAAAGCAGTATTGTATTGACTTCTAAAAGCCGTGCAGAAGCCTGTTTTCTTTAACACAGAGGACATTACATTCTTATGCTGCTAAAAGTCGGAACGACTGGAATTGATGCTCAAACTTGTTCAGCAAATCATGTTGTATACAGACCCTGCAGTACCCACTGATACTACATGTTCACACTGTGCATTTCTGCAGATTTGGAGCATTACTGTTTTCCAATTTTAGTTTCATCACTGGGTTTTAAGGACAGTTTTACTGCACAGTAAATGAGGCACCGCTATGGCTCATTGTCCCAAAGGAACACTAGGTCCAGGGGAAGGAGCTAAGGAAAAAAGCAGACTTGCTATCCACACTACTGGCTTCCCCAGCTTCTCAGCCTGACACAGCCATCCCACGTTCTTCATGAATGACTCTTCCAGTTTCAGAAGGATTTTGTACCAGAAATACCACAGCCTCATTGGAATTAAAGGCATCTCGAGGTTATACTGCACAAAGCACCTTCATCTGGCACAGACACAGCAAGCGGGGTCTATTAAAGCTGAACATATTGCAGCTCCAAATGGAGCTCAGGTTGACAGCCTGCACTGAGTTCTGTGCTAACACAGCTATGGTCTGAGCTGCTCCCTGGCTCTGTAGCTCAGTACTAGAGTTCAGTACCTGCAGCCATGTCTGTACAGCAGCCCCAGTGCTCATGAGTTGGGAGAAGTGGAACAGACACAGCCTATCTATTTCCTACTGGTGAGAAAACAACAGCTGTGAGGCTTAACGACTCCACATTAAGTTCAACCAAGTCCCTATTCTCCACAAGTGCCTGCTGCTCATGCAGAACAGTAGGAAACTGTGTCCTATGCATATCAGCTCCTGCAGTTAAGCAATATTCATACAGATAAGAAACATAGTTTTGAAATTTCTTGCTCTGGAAGCGTGACTGTGAATCGAGAATCTGCTGAGTGAGGTGAGTTGGCAGCAGCCTCTGGTGTCTTTAGAGCAGTATCTCATAAAAGCAAACAATAATGCTTTTGATTGCTCTTATTGGTAAAGCCAAAGCCAGTTTTGTAGGTGCTGAAGACTCAGCACATAGGCCTACCCAGGGCTGCCAGTGTGATACTTATGATCACAGTAGGCTTAAAACAGAAAATGGATAAACTTTAAAAGGCCTTATGAGTTCACAAAATCACACCTGTGAATCTGAACAGTGATGTGGTGAATACTAAAAGAATACAAAATGGATTTAGAAAACACATAATTTCTGTAATCAGGCAGTTCTGTCAAACACAACTGTTCCATTTTGCAGTGACGACGCATCCCATTTTCCCTCCAAACTCCCACGTGGGAAGGTAATGGAGCTTCAGGTGTGCCACACAGGCTTTGGTGCCAATAGGGCCAGTGTTTCCTGAAGCAAGGACTAGAGAATGTGAAACTCACAGTGATGCGCCGTGCACCAAACGCACACTGTACTCCGTGATTTACTCAGTGTTTGCACTGATGGTTTCTTAGCTGTGATGAAATTGATCCCCACGTCAAACACTATATTCAGACTCAGTTCAGGTAATTCTGATGCCTTAAACATCTGAGAGTATTGCTGAGTTCACAGATTGAAGGGGTCAGATCTTTGCAGATCCCATGTAGATGTGTCTGTGTGTTTGAGCGTGCCACTGAAGACAGGGAGATCAGATTCAGCTGATTATGCTCAGCAGCACTGCCTAGCCAAAGACTTCTGAAAAAGTGAGGGAGTACCTAAGAGAGCAATGGTGGGACCATTTCCACAGCTTCTGAGTTAAAGCAGAGCACAGGTATGGCCCGCTGCTCTTACATGCTCCCACGTGACCACATGCTTCTATGCTTCAATAATCTAAATGCTAAGGCAGATATTTGCCTTTCAGTTTGAAGTTCCAATACTCAAAGTATGGCCCTCATTGGCTTTCAGAAGACACAATCAGTACATTCCAAAGCAACCAGCTTCACAGAATCACAGAACTGTAGAGGTTGGAAGGGACCTCTAGAGATCATTGAGTTCAACCCCCCTGCCCAGAAACAAAATAAGAAACAAAGCATCCTGAATTGAAACTAACTCTTATGGCTTCTAGCTATGCAGCAAATCTATGGACTGATATATAATGAAGCTTCTGAAATATTTAATGGAAAGGCTAGGTTACAAGAAATTCTTATCTAGGTGATGATAGACACACAGCAGATTAAACACAAGTAGGTATAAAGCTAACACACCGAAATACCTAATGGTATTTCAACAATGGCTTGGTCAAGTCTTGACACTGCAGGAAATGAGGATATAAAAGAACAGAACAGCATACTTAGCAGGTAGGGTGAAAGACAAGAATATAACTTCTGCTACAGATTGAAGTGAGCTAGAGATCAGAATCACAAACCACGGAACCAGAAATGGAAGCTTGTCATATCTGAGAGGTAGTCAAGAAAATAAAGGCCGCCACCACTGTAAAGGAAATTAAACGCAGACAGAAAAATACTATTAAGCAGCAATGTACAGAGAACAACATGAAATCAGCCAAGATGATTGCAGCTAGAGAATTGTTAAGTTGTAGATCACTTTTCTAAAGAGAAAGTAATGCTGGAGAAATCAGCAGCCGACTTTTTAGGTAATGCAAAAAAAGTAATGAGGGAATTACATTTTACATTTACACCAACAAACAATGCCCTGGCAGAAGCTTTGCACAGCTGACTTATCATCCTTCCCATTTGCTGCCTATTTTGACTGCTTTTTAATGGTTATATTTGATATACTTAATCTATTCACGAGTTAGTTCTTTATAAAGTCTTTGTAAGAATTACCTTTGCCCTCCATTTATAAGAGAACAAAGTGCACGTGCTGGAGTCACATTATTAACCATAGCCTTCAGTGCTTTGTCTACCTCTTCCCTTATAAATGTGTTGGATTCACCAGCTTTGTGCAAAAGGACTTTTACTGTATTATCTAGTTCTTGATCCATGCTCTTTCTCAGGTAGGTGAACAAATCCCCTAAACAGACCACAGCAGCTCGAGAAACACCTGAGCGTAAATTCTTGACCTGCACACAGGAAAAACCCAAACAAACAATGAATAATGTTTATAAAATAAACGTAAAAATAAGAAAAGCTTCACGTTTCCCTTTCTAAGTAACTTCAAAAGCAAACACATTTCTAACTTGATTCACAATGTGTGAGAATTAAAATACATGCACTCAAAAATGTGATACAGTTACGCTGTAAATCTTTCAGTCCTTGAACAAATCAAATAAGCTGTCGGTATCTGATGTATGAGCTGCTTTGCTGTGCTATAGGCTCATCCTTTTGAGACAGAGGAAAACTAATCATAGATGAACGTACCATTTCACTCCAGTGCATCTCAGGACTATAAAATACATATACACAGCTACACACAGTCAGTGAAATATTCTGCTACTAAAATTTAACCTCTTGAGCCACAGCCAAACTCGTTTCGTGGAGCTTCCCAGTCAGAACAGCTGCGTGGTATGCAGACAGACATCTAACGAAGTTCAGACCTTCGATCTTCTTCTCCCTGTGCAAAGAGAAGGTTTAAACTCAAAACACTCACAAACGTCTCACAAAAGAAACGAAACAAGAATTCAGAAGAACCAAACAGCAAGCAAAGTAGACTGCAGAATAAAGCAAGGGCACACAACGTGTAACATTCTCTCAAGGTGAGCCTTGTCTGTTGTGTGGCAGTAGGGCCATTTTAATGTACTCATCTCTCTCAGTTCTGTCTGCTGCTCGCAGTAGTGGCACCGTAGCCCTATTACACCACTCAGAGAATTGGTGAAGCTTCATAGTTCACAAAAAATAACAAGACAGCATTGTAAACATTTCTGAAAGTTTAAATATGAAGCCTCCATTTACAGCACTGAAGTTAGATTCATTAATTTCACAGAATCCTTAGAGTGGAGAGAGATTCTCAAGGGCCATCTAGTCCAACTGTCCCGCAATGCACAGGGACACCACAGCTAGACCAGGAGTCAACAGCGGTTTAATTTAGATTTGGACTACAATAAATTGTTCTCATGTATCACTTGCAATCATTTCTTGCATTTGATGCTATTGTCATCTTATCCTGCTTCAGCAGGGGGTTGGACTCGATGATCTCTAGAGGTCCCTTCCAACCCCTACAGTTCTGTGATTCTGTGATCTTGCAATGCTTTTAAAAGCAGGTGTTCAAAACAAAAGCCTTACACAGTACACCCAGCTGCTGATAAGAAGTCTGCACGTACCAGTCATCGTCAGCTAGCAGTGCCAGGGCTTCGGTCAGGGCCGCCTCGGGCTTTGCAAAGGGCTCTAGTTCTGATGGATCCATTACCTCAGGGCTGTGAGTGACCGAAGGGGTGCGGTCTTTGTAGCGCCCTCGCGGCCCAAGAGAGATTTCATCTGAAAAGTCAGGAACCCTATCAAACACTGTGCAATTGCAATGGAATTATTCATCCACAGGGAGGAAACAGACCTCAGGATTTTTGTATTTAGACTGCTGCTATGAAGGGACCAAGTTTCACACAGACAGTTTTCCCAGTCACTCTCTCAATCATTCAGTAGATGTGAATCAATTACTTGGTATACAGCTATCACCTGCAGAAGTCCCAAACACAAATGTAGTAGTCATTTTTCTAGATGTAAAAGCAGATGCACAACGTGCTAAAGCACAGCATGGCAAGACAACAGAGCAGAATTTAGAGTCACTTGAGAAACCCTGACCTTTGTCAGCAATAGGAGTCTGTTCAGAAGAGGTTTCTGCTGTATATTTTAAAGGCATCTCAGTGATGAGATGTTCCCAGAAATGTTTTCCTTGGAGGGAAAAGGACTTGGAAGAGTCCATTTGCCATTAATATCTTGCGTTATTGAAACTGCTGAGTGAAAAAACCCCTCACAAGGTGCAAACATCTCACTAACAAATTCTAGATGAAAATAGTTTCCAAAGAGAGTGATCAACTCCAACCTCCTTCACAACTGCTCCCAACACAGTAATGTCCCAAAGTGTCCCGGGCAATCCATTGTACAAACAAGTCATACTAGACCCAGCTGCACTCTGGACGTGCCACTCCACATCCCCAGAAATTTTAACTGTCTTTATATGTGGTGTAATGCAAGAGTTTACCAGAATCGAGCAGGGCTGAACATTTTGTCTTCTTCAAACTGGACGTTCTTCTTAGCGAAGGATTCGGGGCAACGTTTTCTAATGACAGTGACACACTTCTTGATGGTGCCAATATATCCCCACAGAGATTTAACTCTAGAAAATAAATGTCAAAATGACAACAATAGCAATTCAGCAGAAGGAAAAAAACTACTACTTCCAATCCTCATTTGCTTCTGAAGTCTTTATTAACTAGAGTATTTCAAATGTTTCCTCTGAGCACTTTATTCTGTACTGTTTGCACTCTAATGCAAATGACTCAAGAACAACCTGCTGCTCAGAATTCAATCCAGAGATACCTTATGTCATGCTGAGCAGTCATCATTTCTAATAATTAGCAGAGAACTTTAATTCCAACCTCAGCAGCATTTAACAGCACATTATCAATGTAATACAAAAACCAGCACTCACTGTCGGTTGTCACGTTCTCCGCTTCATTCAGGTTCAATCTTCCCCAGGGACTTCTTCCCTTTTCTTCAAGGCCTTTGCCCTCCTGATATTCTTTGCGACTTTGTTCTTTCCTTTCCTTTTTCTTCTGCCTCATCTTATCCTGGGCAGATTTTGACATAGTCACCTTTATCTACAGAAAGTAACAAACATATTGTGATACCAAATCTAACAGAAAGCACAGCTACCCAGCAACGTGCGAGGTTCCTAAGGAAAAGTCTGCCATTTCCCTGTTGTGTTGTTTCCTGATACGTTTCCTAATAATGTTTCCCTGTCACCAGCATACAGTCTGGGTTAAGCCACAGTGAAGCCCACAGGCCTTTAAAAGCAGTGGTGTTCAGCAGTGCAATCTGATGCCTGCCTCTTATATCTTTTGTTGCTTACAGTTCCCCAAGAAAACTTCCTATCTCCACTTCAGCACACAGCCCTCCTCTCAGAGCATTCGGGTGACATGGAAACTTCCAGCACTGCCATCTGCCACTACAAAGCACAGATGTGCTCACACCATCAGCCCGCAGAGTCAGGCAGGAAACCATTTTTTCCTCACTCGTTGCACCCCCAGTGGTTACAGAGTCACTTACACACAGAAGAACACGTTTTAGGGAGTAACTGATATAGAACAGCAAATACACAGTTCAGAGCTGTGCTCCAGCCCCAGCACAGCCCTGAAAATGGGTCCCAAATCCATTACTGAACTACCAGCAAATGTTAAAAGATCACACGTTCACTTAATTTGGTACCATCAGCACTGGTAATTGGTGGTGTTTGTAATAGCCCGTTTGAGATGTAAACACAAGTTCCCTCTGGACCACGCCAAGAAGATGAAATTTATTACCTATGCTGCTCACAATCAACAAATGCTGCCACACTGCTGCATTATTTAAACTGCACAGACACTGCAGGAAGTCACAGCACACAGAACTGCAACCCAATCTTTATGTAACAACTGTTAGAAAAGTAACATTGACTAATAAGGAAGTTCTTCCAGGTCTGATGTAACATCCTGCAAACATCACAAGATAAGGACTGTTTGCAAAATAAGCAGTCAGGGCCACAGTGCACACAGCCAACCACGTGCTCACCAACGCACTCTCTTTGTTGATGGAGCTTCAGTCTTCACCTCACAATGGAACTCCACAAGCAACATAAATGAAAGGACTTGTATTCCATTGCAAGTTACCCAAGCTATGAATTAACGTATTTTAATCCAACTAATGTCTACCACAATACAGGGACTGCAAAATTGTATTCTGCTGTATTCAGACACAAAAACAGGAAGCAGGACAATAAAACAGCCCTGAGATCGTACCTCTCTCTCATTTTCAACATGGAAGTGAGAAGCACTGCTGTGCTGAACGCTTCTCCCACAGAGCCCTGGAGGTGGCTCCTGCACACACTGGTCTTCTCCATTCTCTACACACGTTACAGTCTGGTTTTGTGTCTGTGCAGAAGGAGGACTTCCAAACACACCTGAAAGGCATATTGTGTCACACCATTACCCGAGTAATTACTTCATTCAGCAGAACTCCACAAAAAAATAAATAAAAACAAAATTAATTCCAGAAGACAAAAGCACTGCTACTCAACCACTACTGGCAATTTCCAGCCAAAGGTAATGTTACCTTGTCCCACTGTGCAGGATGGATGCCCATACCTGAGGGCATGCTGGGCTGGGAGCAAAACCTACCCTTCATAATCTGCTGCCATTCTTTTGGTACAATGGAATACCACAACCAGAAACTGCAGAACTTCCAGGCACAGCTCTCCGTATTTTCATTTAAACTGGAGACTGTTCAAAATCTAAAATGTTTCAAGGGTCTATTTTTCCTTCTGCCTTTTTACAGAAGTATATTTTCTAGCATTCTAAGAACATGAGATGCAGGAGCCAGGTTAGTTTTCTTAATACCTTTACCAACGATTACGACCGCATCTTCAGATGGGACACTGGGGGAAATGGAACGTGGATGGCTCAGATGCTGCAAGCTGCACGGTGATGCTGTGGAAGCATAGAGAAAACAAAATCACCCACTGCACACCAGCAAGGCTGCACCTCTTATTCTTCCCACATATCACCATACACAGACATGCCAATGTATGACCTTCAGGTATCACCCTATTTTCAGGTTACTGATGTTCACAGGCTTTACCGAACATCAGTATTCTCACAACGACAGAAAGATCTCTGCCAGGAGATAGGAGAGAAAAGCAGTGTTTGTAAGAGGAGGTTTCATCTTTTTACATCACCTGGTTTCACCGACACCCCCACTGCAGCAGTTCCTAATGGGGACTGTAAGTGCAGAATTGGTTCTGAAGTAATTCAGCACCGCTGCATCAAAACAGAACATGTCACAATACTCTACTTCCCAAGCAGCACTTAAAGCATCCCATCTCCTTCGGTGGAGGATCTGAGGGAATGCAGGCTGCTATATGTTTATTTATTAGCTACATTTCACAGCATCACAGAGCTGCAGGGGTTGGAAAGGACCTACAGAGGTCATTGAGTCCAATCCCCTGCAAAGCAGCTCCCCAGTCCAGGTTGCACAACAATTAAATAATTGTAGTTAAGTAATTAACAGCCATTTGCTTTGGCAGTTTAACTTGCACAGAGTGAAATTTCTGAGCAGAAAAGATGTTTTTAGAAATACATACAGGTTAAAGTCCTTGATTTTACCAACAACTAACAGAGTACTTTATAAACAGAAACTTTCAAAGCTCTTCATGTACTCAGACTGCAAGAAATAATGCTTTGGTCTTTTTTCACGGGGTGTACTATCTCCTGACTTTTAATTGTGATTTAACTGGCACTCTAATTTTAATTAACATCCAGAAAAGCTCAACTCATTGGAGTAAGTATAAAAACTACACTAGATGCCCTGAAATGCATTCTCTAGAAAGTCTCCATAAAGGAGAACTCGTGAATAGCAACATAGCACAGTCACAAACCTTTTGAGTGCGTAAGATTTCCTTCTTCCTCCATATTTTGACTCTTAAGAAGAGCCCGTGGCACTTCTCTCTGCTTCCTGTCCTCATGATCTCCACACCCATTGCCACAGTGCAAGCGATGGCCAACTACGCTAACGTCAGGAGTCTCTTCAGTGCCGAATGCAAACCATGCAGAGGGAAAAGTACTGATGAAACCTTGGAGTACGCTTCTGGTGTACTACACATTCTCACTGTTACATTCTCAGAGGCTCTCAGACTGCTTTTAGGCATGTGGCAGGAAAATTTTTGCCTATGAAAGTCTGACAAAGCTCTCAGGCTTTCTTCATCGTTCACATGCAATGTTTTTCATCTACAGATAAACCCAAGTTCAAAATGAACATAATTAATTGAAAACATAACCTGTTTACATGGGTTGATAGTGATAGGACAAGGGGAAATGGCTTTAAACTAAGATGGGTCAGATTGAGGTTGGATGTGAGGTGGAAGTTTTTCACTCTGAGGATGGGATGCACTGGAACAGGATGCCCAGAGAGGCTGTGGATGCCCCATCCCTGGAGGCACTCAAGGCAAGGTGGATGTGGCTCTGGGCAGCCTGCTCCAGTGGTTGGCGACCCTGCTCACAGCAGGGGGTTGAAACAAGATGATCTTCGAGGTCCTCTTCAACCCAGGCCACTCTGTGATTCAGTGATAAGAAATCTTTCCACTTCTGCATGCTAGAAGTCATAAAATGCACTTTTATTTTACAAGTATTATCTATAGAAACTAAGCATTCATACAAAACACTCCATATATTACAGTTTTGATTTTAGAACAAGTCAGCACGGATTACATAAGGGCTCCTTTAGGGGTTCATCTCTGCTTTTACAAACAGCCCTCCAATTACAGTACTTAGAAAGACAGCAGTATTTTCACAGGCATGCTCTCCATAGGTCAGTGCCAAGGAGTTAATGTTGCAGTTGTGGCTCCTCTGGGCACATTCAGCTGATGCCCACGTGCCCTGAAGGCCCACAGGGGATCTGGCACTGCCAAAAGGTCTGTGTTCAGGTGAGCTCAAGGTGATGAAGTGAATGGAGCAGCTCCACTGGGAGAGCGTCAGAGAGCTGGAGCTGCTCAGCCTGGAGCACAGGAGGCTGCAGGGCAGTGGGCACAGTCTGCAGCCCAGGAGCTCCCACCCCACCTGGCAGCATTGTAGTAGTGGCTGCTGGCAGGCAGACAGGTTTAGGGCATCAGCTGCTACAGCCTGTATGACTTTGTGTGTTTTACAGCAATGTAACCATAACTGCCTACCCTAAGCTTTCTACTTTTCCTGCAACCAGCAGAGAGGTGTGCTTCCAGGGAGCAGCTCTTCACACAGTAACTCATTGTATTACATGGGACAGGGCAAAAATGATGTGTCATACAAAACTGGGGGGGAAAATAAGCGGGGCAAAAGGTAAACATTATAGAGGGGTATGTACACAGTTGCATAGGTACATGCTGTAGTCATTTTGCTTCTTTCAACTATAAGTGCATAACAGGTACTGCATTTTCAAGAAAGAGATCCATAGATCTGTTGAAAACAGCCTAGAGGAGAGCAGTTACAGCAGCTGTAAGTTGGACCTCAGAAGGAAAGCTAGAAAAAAAACAGAAGCCAGTCTGGAGTATAGGAGACAGAAGGGAGGAAAAAAAAGAACGACCTTCTGATACATAAAAAAGTATCTGCTTGCAGTAAGAAAACATACAAATTCTTTCAAGTAAAATGAATTGGCTCAATGTGAGAGAAAAATAACTTTAATTGGTGAGAAAAGTTAAATACCAAACTGATCTTTAGAAATTTTTCAGGTCTCAGTGTGGAAGTTCAGAGCATTCTGAGCTTTGACCTGCGAGATAGGCCGAGGCCAGGCAGCAGGAGAAGGAAAACACTTCTCACCAGTCAGCTGCACACGTATTAGGTTGACCTTATCAGTAAAGCAGAGTCAGCCCTTCACAGGGGGTCCTGTGCTGTGTGCTCCTACCAAGCAGCCTGTTTGGTAAGCAAAGTAAACGTGCTGCCTGATATCTGACACTGAAGGTCAACTTCTCACAGAAGATCTTTTCATGTAAGGAATGCAAAAATCATTAACCACAGTAAGCATTTGTTAAAGATTTTATGAAATG
>VXAB01000272.1:313-45084 GCA_013399175.1 Odontophorus gujanensis
GGCGGGGAGCGTGGCGGCAGGTGGCCCGCACGGTACCGGGGGCTGCGGCTCATCGGCGCAGGGTGGGCGGCGGTCGCCGTGTCACCGCGCTGACGCAGGGCTCGCTCCGGGCCGCGGCCGCAGCGGGCACCCGGGGTGAGGGCACGGGGCCCGGCGTGGGCACGGCGGCAGCGGCCGCCCGGGACGCTTCCCGAGGGCAGGAGTTGCCTGCGCAGCCCGTTCGCTGGGCAGCCGGTGCCTTCCCCGAGTCGGGGCTTCTGCAGCCGCTTACGCAACGGTGCCTCGGCGGGGTCGCGGACAGCGCCCCGAACCCCGGCCCTTCCTTGGGTGCTTCGCACAGTGCTCCGCGCTGTGGCACTGCGCCCGGCACCGACCCGCTGGGAGCTACTCGAGGGAAACGCCGTCTTATGCACTAAATGTAGTTTTCTGTTGAGTGTACCGATGAGCCAAACGTCGCACCTCGGGTTTCTTCTTTTAACTAGACAAAAACACCCAGCTCCTGCTTCGGTTATCTTTAAAGCAGTTCTGGCAAGGTCACCGTGCTGACGTCTCGGTGTTCACTTCAGCAGAGAATTTGCATTTCTGAGAGTGTTACAGAAGCTCCTTCAATTTTGCATGAAAATGATTCCTTTGATGTAGTTTACAGAAATCTATAACGCGTGGCCAAAAATATTGACGTGTATCTGTGTTTTTACATGTCCTGTACCCTAAAATACCTTTCAAAACATCGGTATTGTAAGTAATGTTACTTTACATTTCTTTACAGTATTGGCATAAAGGATGTTTCCACTGTGAAGTTTGCAAAATGGCTCTGAACATGAATAACTACAAAGGATATGAAAAGAAACCTTATTGCAATGCGTAAGTATTGTAAATGTCAAGTCTTGCAGAAATGCACATGAAAGGGAAACCTGACTATGGATGTTGTCAAATAAGTATATAGTGCTGTGAAAACTTAATCTAGAATGGAGCAGTGCAGTCCAGTGGTGTTCAAATCTTTGCAGATGGAGTTGCATTCAAGTGGCAGAAGATGAAGATATTTGATTATGATGTGTTTGGGCAATGTTGTAATGTCAGATCTCAGGACACAGGTCCTTTCCTCCAAGAAAGTGCTGGATCTGGTGCTGACTCCTATTACATTCATTACTGACCTGCTAGGTTACAGTTATCCATTATGCAGCTCTCTGTTAAGGCTTATGGACCTGATCAGCATTTTGTAATAAGAAAACAAAGTCCTCCTCTGTTGTGTAGTTTACCAGAGGCAATATCCTGTGACAGATCGTGACAACCTATTTTTAAAACTGTTATGTTGTTCAGAAATCTCAGATTACTAAGATAGATGTTCACAAAATCCCTGCTTCTGGTGCTTTGTACTATTTTGTATTTTCCTTTTCTCTTAGATTTTGATAAAGAAAATGGATTAATTTTAATTGTAGAGTATAATCATGGTATGCCATTCCAAGATTTTGTTGTTATTTGGGTTTTGGAGAGTGCTTTGATACTTGGCTTGCAGGTACTACAAAAGAGGCTTTTGAGAACACACACATGGCAAAGGTGCCTATTGCTCTTTGTACCATGCTCCTGAGACTTGTTAAGTGCATTTCAGTACGTTATCATCTTCAGAAATAATATATTTTGTTAAAAGGATATTTCTAAAGAATTTTGATCCAGATTTGATCGTAGTGTTATTCCAAATGTTGCTTTTATATTGCCATTATTTTTATATTTACCTGCTTAAATATTTATATATGTTAAGAGGGAGGAAGTATAACTATAGGCACATCATATATATACATATATTTTAAGAAATATTTTCTTACAGTCCTCTTGAAATATTTGTTTCATGTTGAAGTAGGCGGACCATGGCTGGCCTTTGTGGAATAGTTCAGCAGTACATACTCATTTCTTCCAGGTTAAACTTGAAGCCAGGCAATGCCTATTTGTCTGAAATGTGAGTGTTGTTATAAAAAATGCTGTACTGCTGAAACCTGAAACACCTGTTTCAGTGTGTGTAGCTGTCCTTAAGTTGCTTTAGGAGCATGTGCAGTTGCGCACATTCTAGCTTTCCTTGAAGTGCTCTGTGTGGCCAGTTGGGTGTCTAACATGCAGTGGGGAAGGTTTCTGGGAAGTCAGACTTGCTGAAGCACAAGTGGGATGTTGGAAGTTGAGACTGACCAAAAGCTTACTGACCCTAGATGGGGTCTGCTTTTGGTAGTATTTGAGCTGAAGTTTAGGTACGGGCTTATATAATTTACAGTGGTTAAAGCTTTGATGACACTTCGGTGCGTTTTACCTAATGTTCTGGAGTTAAATCTTAGTGATGATGCTTTTGACTGCTTGATCTTTCCTTCTTTTATGCTTGATAAGAGTTTTCACATAGTTCACTTCATGCTATTGCTTGGGGTTCCCATGCTGTGTTTATTTCGTTTCTATTGAAGGAGAGTTTTTCATTTATGTAGTTATGTTGCTCAGGGCCTCTTTCTATTCATAAATGAGGGGGAGTGAGGATGATGGATCCGTTGCATACTGTTCAGCTGCTGTTCTTCCTATTAGTTGCTTTAAGAACTTTTGTCATATGAATCCCTATGTTTGCAATGTCCCTTAAACATGATCTATGAAACAGGAAGGAACAATGTAAAACCAAAGAAAGTGGGCTTATTAAATAAGAGACAAAATTTTATGTATTTTTACATATCTACGAAAACAATGTATACTTTGTGCATATAAGTGTGATTTATTTATTTATTTATTTTGAGATACTTTAAACAAACAATTTAAAGAATTGTAAGAGTCCTACAGAACTACTATGGGAGACCAATGTGCATTTTGTGTTTTCAATGAAATTTAATATCCTTCAAAGTAGGAATATGTTGTCTGTGCAAAGATGTGTTTTGAATACGCAATTTATTTAAATTACAATATTTTGACACTGTACTCTTGCATCTCAAAATTTCCTTATTTGCAAAGCAGATGCCATTGTAGTATTTTCAATTATGATGTCTTATCCAGTGTTCATTAGTATGAAGCAAATCCATTTTTATGTTAAATACTTCTCGATCAGAAAATCAGCAAAGAAAAGGATGCAAATTTACTCATACAAACACCTACTAGCACTTGACAAAGAACAATCACTCTTAACTGTTTATTGAGCCCATCCATCAATGAGAATGTAATTTGTAGATGAAAGTGAAAAAATTTGCACTAATTTGAATAGCAGAGCATTACCACTAAATTATTTAATGTGTTTGGAAGCTGTGGTTAGCTTTTTATAAGGACAAGTTGGAAAGCATGTATCTGCATTCCTGATTCTCTTTGTTAGTTCAAGAGTTAGATAACGTATTCAATATATTTTGACCTTTGAACTGGAAGTATACCATTTTTTTCTTCCCTTCTTTCAGGTGCAGCAATTAATATTTCTTGAGTATTAGTAAAAAAAGCAGAAGTTACTTTGACTGGAAAACATAATTATTTTTCCATTAATACAAGAAAAAGATACAGGTTTGTGAATGTTTCACTTCAATTTATACTTTTGGTGCAGAAGAACAAGGGTTAGAAATTAATGGATTAACGAGGACTAGCGAGCCAAGAAGTAACATATTATGAAATGCTTCAGTTTCAGTGTTCAGTAGAAAGGAACACAAATACTGGTCAAAACCCTGCTTTTTTAACAGTAAGATTTTTTTTTTGCTGGTCACATTTTCAGCTATCGGTTATATGCACTGCTTGTGTTATGGATACACTGACAGCAAAAGTAGCTATTGGGTGGCACAAGTAATACAGATCATGAAGCTGAGTTTCCCAGTACCGTGGTTTTGATACCACTTTTGTAAAATTGTAGATTTATAAAAGGTCTTGTAACTAAGATAAAAGGCAAAACTTTGTGTGCTAGCATCTAGTGTGGCTTTAATGAACTTCACGGAACTCCATAACAGAAAGTTCATTCTTCTTGATGTCTCCATTAGACCTTTCAGTTCTCTTATCTAAAAGCTGACTCATTTTTCTTCTTACTATCTCTTCTATTATTTACATAACTTGTAAGCTGTGTAAGTCAGAATAGTTTCTACTTGTTTGTGTGGTGCCTAGAATATTGGGGCTTTGATCTCAGCTGGGACCTCCATATGTTACAGTTTTCTCATGGTTATGATATTATGTTTCTCTGTTTACTTGCCTTCACGTTTCACATGAAAGGCATCAGACAAAAAATTTCATATGTTTGTAGCTGCTTAGCATTTGGGTGCTTCTAGGTTCAGCTAATAACGTTAGTCTGTTTGCATTTGCTGTCAGATTTCATACATACTGCTTTGCCAGAGAGCTGCCCTATTTGTGCAGTAATATCAATGAGGCTAAGAACACAGACTTATAGGCCAGTTTTGCAGTTCAGCCTGGTGCTATGCATTGCCTGAAGCAGGTGAATTAGCCACACTCTGTAACTCTGACTGTTCACATAAGTAGTAAAAGAAGTATTAAGACAACTAAAGTTGCTTTTGGGTCATACAAAGTCTTGGTCAAGTCAACAGATCTTTAATGCGAATCGTAACCCCTATTATGCTTCAACACCTGCAGAAAGAGAATATGAAATGCTTACTTAATATATATGGAAATAGCAAGAAATAATTTTCTCCTTGTCAACTCAGAACTGATTTTTTTTTCAACTGCAAATAAGCAAATTGATTTTAGGAAATGAATGGCATTTTGGCAACTAACTGTGTACTAGTTCTCGAGCTTGTTAAATGATTGGTAGGATGATTACATAGTAACTAATTCTTACAAATATTCATATAAATACTTATTTTTTTATTTTTTGACAGATTCCCTAGACCAAAACATAAGACTTTTTTATGCAAAGTGTAGAAGCTGAAAAGCATATATTTGGAATGTGCTTTCCACGTTAGCTATATCTGGTGATAGAAACATACTCCCTACATGCCTGAACACATCCAACAGTGATGTATTTTTTAATTTCTGTGAAACCTAATAGCTTCTGAAGATCTGATATACTCTCCTGCCAAAGGCAAACAGCCTAACTATTGGAATAAATCCTTCTGAAATAGTTGGTATCTAAAATTTTGCTAATCACCCACATACACGGTAGCTTCATTCAAGTTTTTGTTTATGACAGTTACCATATGGAATGATTACATAACTTTGAAATTTAAATCTACTGCCATCAGTCTTAGCATGAGTTACTGTCATGAAGAAAAACTCATCATCACTTTATTTTTTTCAGGTTTATTTTTTTAACTCATGCCAGTAGGAAATAGATATGCAAATAGGTTCACAATGTGAACTGTGATGTTAGAAGAATTGTACTACAGGTTGAATCTACAAATGCAGACAAACTTCATGTTTTACAGTATGATAGGGAAGAGATGAAAAATGTCAGCTATTTTATAACAACTTGGAAATGATAAAAATGTGGTACAACATTTTGGAGAGTCAGATAGGTTGGAAGGGGATGCAGTTGCTGGTGATTAGATGTAATCCATTGCCCTTAAAGAGGAACTTCAGAACAGCGGCTTGATTTTAGCTGTGAAACATGCAGAAGTTTGCTTTCTACAAGTCGGGAAGCTTTTAAAAGGTGAACAGGTGTGTTATGATATGATTCATGGTGAAATTAGTTAGCATTATCTTATTTATCAGCAGTGATTTCAGTGGATGCTTATTTCTGAATTTATATGTGACAGGAAGAAAAAAAAATGGGTAAGAAGAGACAAGAATAATCCTCATGAAATACATTGGAGACACTTCTAAAATTTACAGGAAGGAGTGCAAAGAGTAAACAGATTTATTTATTTATTTATTTATTTATTGAATTATCCGTCATCAATTGTTACTGAATGCCATCTTAAAAGGATAACAATGACTTTGGGTTTAGGAAGCAGGTGGTTTTATGCTATGATTACCCTTACTGCCAGTCATGTTAAAAAAAAAAAAATTAGCATTCTTCTCTTTTTGATCTTTTCAACTGTTTCAGATTATTAGTTTGTTAAAAAATAAGCTACTATATAGACTAACCCCACAAGGTCATTCTTACAAAAAGAAAGTATAAAGTAAACAATGAAAATAACAGAATCATTAGAAAAGCAACTCAAGTCAGAGCCAAACGTGTACTTTAAGTAGTTATTTCTGGTTCAGCATCTTGTGAAGTACAAGCTCCTGTATTTGGAAACATCTGTCATGTCTCCTGTTGGTCTTGTTTTTAAACAGCTCTAACTCTTCCTCACACATAGTATTTTCTGTTCATTCTTGTTTATCTACCCTCAGTTATCTCTGAGATTTCCACGTATCTGTTTTGAACTGTAGCACCCAATGCAGCATTACCACAACTGGTAGGAAAGTGTGCCTGTTCAGCTTTTATGTGTGTTTTCTCTTAAGACCCAGTACAGTCTTGGACGCTTTATTGTTACTGTTTTTTGTTAAGTCATTTTCAGTTTGTTGTGGGCTATATTCTTATTTTTTTGTGCAGAACTGTTGCCTCAGTGGTTGCTATCCATTGTCTGAGGAGTTAATTATTCTTGGTTAAGCATGGAATCTTCTACTTGGTTCTGATTGAACTAATTTTTTTTTTTTCCCTTGTCTGATTCTCCAATTTGTCTAATTCATTTTATATTCTAATTCTGTTCTCTAATGTGCTTATGGTCCCATCCTGTCTACCTGACAGTCTTCCCACTGGAGAGCCTGCAAGCACATTGCAAACATAATAAGTGCAATCTTAATTTCATTGTCCACATCACCAACTGAAAGCACAGAATGGTATCTGGCCCAGCGTGCACCTCTGCTCAGCCTTCCTATCTGACAGTGAGCATTGATGAGTGAATGAAGTACTTTCTTCTCTGCCTGTTCATGAAGTGCTAGCTCAAGTGTTGAATTCTGCATATGAAGAAAGTAAATAAAACTGAACAAATGTAATAATTGCTAATATTTATGCAAATTCCACTTAAATATGAGGAACAGATACAGGCACTTGTGTGGAGCAAACAGAGACTCCTGCCTCTGTGGTATCTGAATTGGTTAACTGAGCATGAAGTCCTAATTAGTACTGATGATACTGAGTAATGGTAAGGCAGGTGGGACAAGAAGCCAAGTCTCCTTGCTAGGTGAGCTGAAGGAGCTTCTCAGGCAAAATTTATTCAAGTGTCAGAAAGATGCTTGTTTGTGTTTACACTGTTTGAATAAGGTACACAAGAACAGATTGCTGAGTTGTTGAATGCTCTGCATGAGACTGATGGTTAGTTGCAAAGGAATCACTAAAGCATAATCACCATTGACGCCCTGGTATTGGAAGAGTTGGGAAACGTTTTGATCCCCTGACTGCATTTCAGTAATGGGATGCAAATAATTTTGCAAGTTCCATTTCAACATGTTCAGCTGGCTGTGTCCTGACCGTGTGTTTGAACAAGACCTGTACACAACACCTCGTTTGAAAGTGCTGGTGGTCGGGTAGGGAGGGAGCTCTGTGTACTCCCTTGGTTCAGATTGTTGAAGGTTTAGGAAAGCACATTGGAGTGCTGCAGCTTAGCTGCAACCAGCCTGCTTCCCTGCTGGTGCAAATGGAGTAGAAAAACTGCCCGGAGGGAGATGAGCTACATTTTTAATGTCAGAGTGGGTGAATTCATAGACTGCAACCATAGCATCTAGTACCTGATGTGAACATAGGGCCTGTGTTTGGAATTCTGTCAGCTAGCGTGATTGCTTCAAAGAGGTAGTTACAATTTGGTGTTACTTAGGACATTGCTAGGGCAAATAAATAGGAAGTGTGGAAGTGAGCATTAAACATTTAATTTTTATGTAAGACTACAATAAACATGATATTCAAAATTATTTCCATGACATACTTGCAGAAATCCTTGCTCTGTGAAATCCTGATCTATTGCCAGTCTATATCTTGGCTCATGTAAATACATGATTTTAATTTGTACGGTTGTTGGTCCCCATAGACTGCAAATAATTTTTCCTAGTAAGAGTGTGGTCATCTCTTTAGAACTCATAGTCACAGGATAAAGAGTGAGTATTATTGGGATGCTGGAACTAGACAGTTTCATTAATTGTGTTTGCTTTGCTTGGTGGTGTTTTAACCACTCTTCATTCTCAACATGTGTTTTTTAAATGGTATCACTTCTTGTGATACCTATATAAAAATTGGTGAAGTTTGTTTTAGTTGTATTACTGATTGTTTTAGTTGTATTTACTAAAATATTTAGGCAACATAACAAGAACAATAGGTGAAATTTTCTGATCCCAAATAATTCATTTATTTGTACTGCACAGCTTGAGCTTTGGAAGGGGTAATAACTGGTTGTAGCAAGCCTGTGAAATCTTGATGGTATGTTTTGTTAATAGTTTTGTGATTTAACTGTTTGGGGATCTTAAACTCTCTTAACCATATAATTTCCTGTTGTATTTGCTAAGGAACTTAAATTTATTTTCATTTTTCTGAATTTGAAATTGTGTTACTCTGTTAATATCATTGATGATTATAAGTAAGGGTGCTGATTACCTTTGTAGAGCTTGAAGAAAAATGTGTATGTTCCACCCTATCATGTCACACTGAATTTTCAGAATCGGTGATGTCAATAAAGAATGACAGTATTGTGCCAGTCAGCTCAGTGTCAATGAACAGGTTTTGATGTTTATGTAGAGTATCACTGGAGGTTTAGCAGAATTACCCAGGGAAGTTACAATTGTGACTGAGGTCAGTTCATGTTATTTGTATAATGTAAATGGTGCAGAGTGCTTAAAATTTTTTTACCAAATTTAGGTATTGTATAAGTTGCACAGAGTTGAGTTGTGTTGATGTTTAGGTTCCTTAAAAAAGAGGCAGTAGGCAAGAAAAACTTACTATGAGGAGAGGTGGCTGAAGTACTTGTTGAATAACTGGTCTGTCCGTATAGAAATGTAATCAGCTGGCTCATTCTGCACGTAATCATATCATCTCTCAAAACAACTTACTGAAAAGCCAGGAAAACACAGTTCTCTTTCTTCACTTGCAAATTAGAACCATTTCTCCTCTCTTGATGTTAGAGTTGATAGTGTATCAGAATTGACCGTGCTGTTTTCTTTTGCTCTGTAGTTCTGAAGGCTGAAGAGGACAGGGTTGTTACCTCTGTAACTTTTATTTGTGCCAGGAGGAAGAGTCTGAATGATGAGCAGTGCAGGATTTTTCATCTCTTGTATTTCCTCCTCCACCTGTCTCTTCCTCCTCCACTCTCCCAAATCCTTTTGTTCTCAGTTGCGGTAAAATTGTATGACTGTAGTTGATTCCATAAAATCTTGAGGGAGGAGGACATAAAAATATGCCATCAGTGTCACAGTTGGGAGAGAACTAGAGCAGCTTATTTTTAGAGATGAAGAAGTAATTGTAATTTGGCCAGTAACTATTTAAGCATATATTACGAAAGCTTTTCTGGGAGATGCACAGGCACCTTTCAAAGAGTATTTCTTAATATAAGACTATGTAGAAGCTCTGTAAATTTCCTTCTTTTGTGATCTTGCTCCACAGTTTCAAAAAATTTGAGTGGGTTTCTTTTTCCTTAGGAGAGCACGTTTGGAGGTAGTCCATCATGTTCTACTTCTTGAAGTGGCAGCGTGTTTCATGCAGGTGTATTGGTGTAATGCCAATTTCACATATTTAAAAACAAATATGTACTGCATTTTAGCCGAGTTATATTATACCTCAGGTATTTTTTTGAACTTGGCAGACTAAATGGTAATAGCTGTTTTCATTTTGTTTTGTTTCAGTTTTACTCTGGAAGAATTCAGTACTTGTAATACAATTCCTTTTAGCATCAGAATACTATGAATAGAAATAATTTTGGAAAGATTGAAACAATAAGACACTGCTTTTAGATTAGTTAAAATGAAATAACTATGCTTTGTAGAGGGGAAAAATTGGTAAAATGAGATAATTAGCCTAAACTAAGAAAAAAAAACAAACACACCAAAACAAAACCAAACCCCAGCATACGACAAACAGCGCAGATACTGCTTTATTTAAATAAAATCCATGAACTATTCCTGCAGAACAGTGTCAAGTGCTATGTGTTCAACACAGTAAATAGGGTGTTCATGTGTTGTATGACAATATTTATGTGCATGTGTGAATGCTAGAGTGGATTTGTCAGGGCATAGAGAAAGAAAAGGGATCAGTGAGTGGATTTTTAGCAGCAAAGGTGCTTAACCAGTGGCTGGCCAGGAGACCATTCCAGCAGCACTGTGCTTTCCATGGTGATGGCTTGGCTGCAGTCTGTGTGTTAAAGAACCTGCCTTAAAGGACTCTCTTGATCATGTGTTTGATACAATGGTGCTAGTGGTTTTGTTGATGTTAGTATTTGAGAAACAGTATTGAAATTATATTGATGTGATGGAAAAGAGAAGGAATGCCTGTTGGAAAAAGATTTGTGCAAAAACCATTGCTGAATGGCCTGTTGTGCTGGCGTATTTGATGTAAATCTTGCTTTAATATAAAATAGGTTTGCGAATTTTATTTTACAACAGTTGATGTGATTTTGTCAGGCTACCAGAGAGCAGATGAAGTTTGTTCCAACAGTTATTAGCATTATAACAAAATTGTTGGGATTAATGTAGAAAGGGTAAGTAAAACAGACTGGAGGAAAAGTATCCTAAAATACTTCCCTGAAATATCTGAAAGGGCTTGACAGGCCTGTTGTGTTAGAAATGTTGGAAATGCATATTAGCATGGATGGAAGAAGATGGGAGAAGGAAGAAGAGAAAGTGGCTTAGATTTGGCTGAGTTAGTAGCTAGTTTGCTGCAGCTCATACTTCTCCATGCAGCCAGGTTTCAGTTCTTGCAGGGTGATGCAGGATATTCAACCACAGTCTTGAGTGCTGTTATAGTGTTAGCTTAACAATAATAAATGGATATTCAGAATGCAACATGAGATACCATTATTACATGGAGTAGGATTTTGTTTATTGGCATCGTAGGTACCAAAGATTTAGTTCTGCTTTGAGGAACTTAGTTTTTTTTAAAGTGTTATGAAGTTAGAAATTCATGAGAAAACTTGTGACAATAGGATAAAATACAGCTTCTCACTGAATCTGGTGTCCACTGAAAAGTGTATCTGAATACTGATGTATTAGGCTGCTAAATAATTTGCAATCAAGATGAAACTAAGAAATGTGGTGAGAATTGTGAAAATGATTAATATCATCTGCGATTAGTTTTTCTGACAGTTTAATACAGGCAGGAGTATACTGGAAATTTTTTTTTCAGTGAGATGAAGATGGATATTCTTCTCTGTAGTAATAACTTAAATTTTGCATTTACCAATTATGGACAGCTCAGCATAGAAGAAGGCACTGTACGTAATTATTTTGAAGTATATGTTTAAATGTTGTGTATCGGGTTTTCTTGACTCCTATGCTTCTTCAGTACCAATGAATGTTTTCCAAAAACTTAGAAATTATTTCTAAATATGGATTTCTTTGCTTGTTACTGCATGAGGTTTGGAAGGAGATCCTGAAGTCTGAACAGAGGCTGGACAAGTTTTACATGTAATAAATCTGTGCTGAAGACCTTCTTTCAGGGTGACTTTTGCCTTTGTGAAAGAGGAGCTCCAAGGAGTAACACACAAATTCCTTGCACTGATTAAATGCTTGACTTTCATGACCAAGCTACTGGTGTTTCAAGCCTCATTTGAGTCAGAAGCAGGAATCTTACTGCCCAAAAGGCAGTGACAGATTATATGTCTCCTATGCAGAATAATACCGTACATGGGATATATTAACAGAGGGAAAATTTAAGCTTGTCAGGCTGGTACAGATGCAAAAGACTGTAACATGTTTTTAGAAGCTGAAGGAAATAGGGTAAAAAATAATTGTTTTTCTCTAATTACTTATTCCACCCTGAGGGGAATGGGAGCTCCTTTTTGTTAATAGCATGCTCCATCCTATCTTTTCTGTTGTTCTGTAGACAGACTGTTTTTTTGTTTTTTTTTTTTTTTAGGTTGGGTGATCAACCTCTTTCTGCCATTTTTCATTGTACGTCGGCAAAGCCACCTCGTAGTTCAGCTTCTCACTCTGATGGGTTTCTCTTCTCTATTCCAATTGCATACTTCACATGCGACTAATGTAATGTGTGATGTGCTATGACCACTGCCAATGATATGAGACAGATGTCTCCCTTGTATTTTCCATCTGCATTGTTTGTTTACATCCTGGATCTCAGTTGTAAATGTCTCGTGGTCTTTTGATGTGTGTTTTCAAAATGTTGTTGCAATAAGGCACTACTTCACAACTGGTATATGTGATATTAATGGATAAGGTAATAGTAGCTAACATCTCATGCTGGAGGAATTGGAACTGGACATGCAGAAGCAGAGCAATTACTGTGAAACTTATACGCTGATAGCATGTTATATTAATACTTCATAGTAATAATTGAGAATACTTCTATACTTGCTCCTTTTTAAAAAAATTTCATTTGAACAATTCCTCGCTACAAGATGTTTTGCAAGAATTTTCCATTTCCAACATATTTTTTTCCTGGTTTTACAGTAGTGTTAGAACACTTGATTCCAAGGTCAAAATATTTAGCTTTGCCAGTTGAGCTTATTTTGCTTAGATGTATTTCAGCATTTTTTTAAAATTAAAACATTAAAATATTGTGTTAGTTATTTATGTTTGTTGTAGTCGTGCATTACATTTAGTGTTATGATGATGGTTTACAAATCATAGAGTCGTAGAATGGTTTGGGTTGGAAAGAACCTTAAAGATCATCTCGTCCACGCCCTCTGATATGGGTAGGGATGCATTTCGCTAGACTAGGTTGTTCAAAGACACATCCAACCTGTTTTTCAACATTTCCAGTGACAAAGCGTCTGCAGTTTTTCTGGGCAGCTTCTTCCATTGTCTCACCACTTATGTCATGAAAAATTTCTTCCTTGTATCCAATTTAAATTTTCAGTTTGAAACTGCTGTTCCTTGTCCTGTCGCTGTAGGCACTGTTAAACAGTCTATAAACGTGAAAGAAGATAAAGTATGCTATTCTCAGGACTGTGGAGTCTTAATATAGCTGCAATTCTGTAATATAGCATCTGATTTGCAACCACTTTGGTGTTTTTTTTTTTATTTTTTATTTTAAAGAAAAGACCCTTGAGTATGAGAAACTCTGCTCTCTCAGACGGTGTAGGAGAAAGTTTAAAGGAAAACTGTAGTAGTACTGTTGTCCTTGTGGAGCACTTTGACACAGGCTTTATAGCTCTGTCTCCAATTTAAACTTTTTCTTATTAGACATACTTTTTCATTTTATTGGGGCTTTATTACTAATAGTGTTGTTTCTTTTTTATACAGATTTAAATTAAAATTTCTGGACTGCTCCCTATTACTTTAATGTGTCAAGTAACATGTTGGAAAGGGAATCTAGAAGGATGCTGAATATTACCCTTGGAAGCAAAGTATTAAGCTAGAACACAATTGACTCCAAACAATCCCAAGGCTGTTAAAATGTTTGCAAGGACAGTATCTCAGTATATTCAAATTTATCTTCTTCCAAACATACAGAATTAATTTATTTTGAATTGGATTCTTTACCTTCACTGGGTTTTGCTCACTGTAGGATCATTTTGAGAGGTTTTGGTTTAAGGTCTAAAACTGATAGTGGATAGCGATAGCTGGAGTTTTTGGTCTTGATACTACACTGGTAAATTTAGATTTGTACATCAGAGGACTTTCTTTGGAGCTCGATGTCTTCTGTAATTGTGTAATTAATACACTATTATATAATATATAATATACTAGTATACTGTTAGTATCTTTAAACTTAAAATAATTAAAAAATTATGAATAAACATGTTTCACATGCATGATGATTCTGTTTTCATATTTAAGTCTTATTTGAAGGAAATTTTTCTGAGAAGAGTCTCTGATTTGCAAAGCTGTCTTTTCCTACTGGAAATGCGGAGTGTTTTGTAATTTGTATTATGTTGCCAGGAGCAACTGTCTCATATTTACAATGAAAAAGAAAGACTGTAAGGTTGGGAGATTTTAAATTTGACTCATTGGTGCTTTCTTGTTTTTCACAGTGTATTGGACTATTATGATTTTGTACATTTTTCTGTTGCAGCATAACAGAACTATTTGCTTAGTAACTGTGAGCAAATTTCAGTTGTTATAAATGATTCCTCTTTCTCAGAGCTGTATGCAGACCTGCAGATCTGAACCAGATGCTTTTTGATTCTAGACTTGAAATAGCCTGTACGTGCTAAACAAAGTATTCTCATCCTTTGTTTATTGTAGTGAAAAGGTATACTGAACTGTAAAATACATTATTTGAAATACATTAATACTGGAAAGAATTAAGTAGGTCATTTCAGTGCATACATTCCTTCCAATCTTTTGCAGATTTGTTCTGTTTCATTGTTAGTTGTAAGAAAGCTGATATTGATTTTCAGAAGTTATTTTTCTGAAATAAAACAAGAGAAAAAGAAGTAACTTGGTACCTTCTTTAAAGAAATACAAATCTCAGAAAGCCTTCAAGGCACCATTTCCATATCTGCTATGAAACAAGTATACTAAAAAAAGTAATTTGTTTTGGTTGTAGTAAATTAAAGAGTAGATGGGCAAGAACTGGGAATGCATTGGCATTCTATAAATAGGCAGGCAGCCATCAATTTTCTCAAGGAAGTGATGGGGTTATTTTTGAATAGGGACAACGTAATCACAACTTTATAACGTGGAAGGCACTGTACATGAAACTAGTGGGTACTGTTTGAAATAGACATCTAAAATGGAAAGATTTTCCATATGCTACAATCTTTATAGCATATACTAAGTAGACCTTCATAAACAATTCTCTTGATGCATGGGAATTCATCCTAGCTGTTTTGAACTTGCAGTAAAGATGGGTGAGAAGTACAAAATACTTACTGTTCCTGTAAAAAAGACAGAAGGGAAAAGATCCTGAAAAGTCAGAAAGGCATTTGTGCTATTATTTAAGAAGTAAAGTACTTGAAGAGCACACTCATCAATTACTTATTTGTTTGGTTAGTGTCTTGTCCTTGTGGGCCCTCCTACCCAGAGGGCTTAGTTGCATGGAGCTCATGGGGAAAAAAGTTGTAAAACAATAAATGTCTGTGGTGAAGGACTGGAGTTCTCCATGCCCTGGAGCACTGTTTCAAGGAGCTACCAGTACAGGGGAGGATAATTGATTGAAACACCCTTGTCCTAAATGTATAGTATTAAAGGAAGGTTGGTAGGATTAAATACTCAAAAATACCTTGTGACTGTAACATGGTGCCAGTTTTTCTGGACAGCGTTTAGAGGAGGATAGCTGAAGGTGCTTTTCGGATAACTGACTATTAGAACAGTTGCTTGTCTCTCAAGCATTTCCCATTACAGGTAAGTGATAGTGTAGATAGCGGGTCTGAAAAGTAATTGAAATGGGTCTCTACTTACTCCACATTCTGTTTTCTCAGTGCAAGATGTTAAGAAATACAGCCTGTTGTACTTTGAGTGCTCAATTTGGCATCCTTGTCCCAGAGGTAAAAACATTCTCATTCTCAGGGGAATATCTTGTTATGGCTTGATTTCTATCTTACTGTAAGCAAAAAAGCTTTTATTGGCCTAACAAATAGATGTACACACTAGGATAGTGGAGAATGCAGTTTTATTTTAACTGATGTAAATTTTTAAGACTAGCAGCCATTTCTGTAAGACAAAAAATATGTAAAGCATTGTTGAGAGAAGTACTTACTACATGGCAGCAATGGTACAGAGAAGAAGCACATAGAAGGACACCCTGGATGAAACTGGAATGAGGAAAGGCAGAAATGTGACATTCCAGGAGGGCTGGAGTACAGATGATGTTGTTACTGCATGAGTATTCAGAGTAGAAAGGACTCAGCACATAGTATTTGTTTATTCAATGTTTAAAACATCTAGTCCTGACTTTTAAATTCTTTTACCTAATACTGTCAAGTTTCCCTTTCTGTTCCATCTACACAGGTTGTTAAATGATTCGTCTTGCCATGGTAGCTGAGAGCCTGCCAGGAGCATGTTAAGGGACATGATTAATGTCTGTCACATGTTTTTTCTCTCATCTTCTTCTCAGCAGGTGGTGTGTATATGCAATGTGGGTTTTTTCTTTTTTCTTTTTTTTCTTCTTGTAGGTTTAAAGAAAGACATTCATGCATCTTTGCAAACAATGTGTAAAGGAAGAATCAAAGAAGTGGGATGTGTACACTATAGAATCATAGGGGTTGGAAGGGGCCTTTGAAGATCACCTAGTCCAACCCCCTGATAAATCAGGTTTCCTACAGCAGGTTGCACAGGGAAGCATCCAGATGAGTTTGGAATATCTCCAGAGAAGGAAACTCCACAACCTCTCTAGGCAGCCTGCTCCACCCTTCTGTCATCCTCAAAATAAATTTTTCTTCATGTCTGTATGGAACTTGCTGTGTTCCAGCTTGTACCCGTTGCCCCCTGTTCTGTCACTGGGCACAGCTTGAGCAAAAGGATTAGTGGTGGCCCTGAGTTCCTGGAAACTGGACTGAGTAAGGAACAAATTTCTTCAAGGAAAGTTCTATCTCAATTTCAGATGATTTCTATTTTTATTTTTTACTTGTGTAGGTACTTTTCACAGAGCAAAGAGTAGTGTACTGGGAAATGGGTCTTCCTCCATTAACTCTGGGTTGCCTTTTAAAATACTAAGTCACATTCAGAATGAGGGCAGATAATTTGAACTTTGAAACTCTGTAGGAAGTCAGCATTCACAATGGAAGAAAGCTTTCATATGCTTATAACTTCTTTTGCTTAGGGGTTATTCTGTTATGTTCTGTCTGAACTGGAGTTTCCTTACATTACTTTATACTGCCTAGTGAATATCTGAGTGTTGGAATGATAGGGACAAAATAGCATACAAAATCGTGTCAGTTATTAGAAAAATGCTTATACTTAAGTGTATTTGTGACTAGAAAAAATGCTTTCATGTTCTACATGCAGCAAATAAATTAATTCCTGAATTACTATATTGTTTCAGACCTTATATGTAAGTGAAATTTCTTAATAGTTTTAGTGTTAATATATTCTTTAAAGTAGTCTAGATTTCTGTATAGTTTGGGTAGCATTTGGTAGAAGAATGAAATGAATATGGCAAATAATGAAACTTGTTTGAAGAAATTTTGGAGCTTTTCTGAAAAATATACTGGGATTGATAGATCTTTGCACGGTTCATTGTATGGGGGAAGTGCCTCCAACTTGTACTCACAGGTTTACCTTTTCTATGTGTGTAAGATAGTTCAAAAGCCATAAAGAGAGATTTTTCTTTTAACGTGAGCACATTCATCTTTCTTTGACTATTAAATATGATGTTGTATGTGATTATTGTTACCTTGGAATTTTAATCTCAGTTACAGAAGGTCTTGGTTACAGTTGCTTAGTAACATGTTACAGAAACAGATCTGTTGATATATGATAATATATCTACAATATCCTCATAACTAAATACGTTGTAAGGGAAGCAAGTACACAATGTGGGTGTGGATTTCAGCTGAATGTTTCTAATAACCTCTATCTTCACAATGTATCTTACAATAAGTGTCTTTGTACTGGTTGATCTGTTATGTAACTTACAAAACATGTGATTTACAGTGTTGTTTGGTTTTAGTTTTGGATGATGTTGACTTGCTACCTTCAAACACTGCCATTTCGAAGTGAGTCTGAAAACTGACAGTTTGGCCACCTACTTTCAGGGGACTGCAATTCCAGTGTAGTTATAAGACTTGCATTAGGAACAAGCTGTAGGATAGTGAGGAACTCATGGCTCATTTTTACACAGTGTTAAACTTCAACTGCCAGGAGAGAGAAGTATGTTAGAGATTAAGTGTCACGAGGTTTGATTTAAATAAATAAATATATATTTTTTGACAGCTAGGGGAAGTATCTTGGGAAGTGTTAACTGTTGCATATGTTTAAGTATTTGTAACTAATGTTTTTTAAGGTTTCTTGGAATGTTTGAGGTCTTTCATTTCTTTGCAAGTAGGACTCAAGATTTCTGTTTACGTCCTCTGCAATATACTTCAGGAGAATTCAGAAACTGAGAATTTTCCAACATTAGCATGCTTTTTCTGTAACTTATCTGTGAAAGCAAAAATTAAGCAAGCACCTCCGAAACAGATGGAGTGTTAATCAAAATCCTGGAGCCTTAAACACAGACCAAGGAATAAAGGTACATAAATTTTAGCAGATTTATATATATGAAAAAACTACAAAACTAAACATCTTCTATGATGAGGCCTGAATTCAGTCTGCTGTTCCGTGTATATTTTAAAGCACAAAAGTGTTCTTTAATTCTAAACATGTAAATAATTCTTAGGCAAGATATGTGGATGCTTTGTGCTGTGTCTTTGTGGTGTTATATGATGAAATAATTATAGTTTTTCCTCTATGTGCTACAGTTTCACTGTGAAATAATGTCATTCAGGTTCCTATCAAGCTCAAAAAATTCATTGTGAATCTTCAGAATTTTTTCTGGTTTATAATGTAAAAATGCAGAGGGAATAACTGGTATTTTAACAGTGGCATTCACATGGCTCTGTTAGGTTTCTGCTTCCAAACCTTTGTAAGCTGTTACAGTTGTTCTGATACTGACACGTCCCTTTATTGGAAAGCGGTGGGTGGCATTCATCTCATCTACCTCCAATGCATCCCATGCCCATGTATGTGAGCTCAAATAGTTGTTCTGATCATCCATCTTTGTAGTCAGTGAAGAAATAAACGCGTTGAGTCAGATGAACTGAAATCTTACTTTATGATAGAGGAAACAGGCTTTATTCATTGTTAATTATGTGGGCTTACTCAGAAAGTTACTTCTTATGAAACGGGACTTGTCCTCTGTGGGAGCTGAGTTACAGTGGTTATCCCTGGTCAGCTCTCAGAGCCAGTGACCTCAGTTTTTTGAAACTTCTACTAACTCCTCATATTCTCATGCCTTGCACTTCATAGGTACTTAAGCAAATTTGTGGGAGAGGGAAAATTTCAGTTCCTCCTTTTTTTTTTTTTTTTTCCATTTTAGTGTTCTGTTACCTCACTGCACATGGACCTCTAGGAGATCGTATCCCTGCACTGCTGCCTTCTTGAGATTCTAGTTATTCATATTATTAATGTAAAAAAAATGTTAACATCTTCAATTTCAAAGTATTTATGTCCCCATCTAAGACGAAAAAGATTTGTTCTGTCATCAGTCAATAGTTGTTCTGCGTTTGCACTTTAAGTCAATATTTTTTTTCTACAGTTTAATTTTATTCTTTGAGAATAATTTGATTAATGCTCATTCAGCATATGGAAACCCTTTCAATGATCTTCCATAAAAAATTAATTTGCAAAGTCCAAGTCAGCAATTTATCTCCTCATTCTGAGCTCTCTATTTGTTTCATAATCTCCTGTGTGTTTTTCCTAGCTGTTATCAAATCTTTATTTACATGTGAAGGAAGAAACGTTCAAATTCTTGGAGTAAAGACCTCTGCTTATGATACTGTACATGAAGTAAATCTTAAATTGAAATAATAAAAATCCATCCTTGACTTTTTGATAGAAATTGAAACAGTACCAACTTCTACTAATTTAACTTTTAAATTAAAAGCTTAGAGAACATTTTTCTTACGTCGCTGTTAATTTTGTGGGCAATGAAAGTGTATTTTCAGAATTATTCAGCAGGCTAGTTGTGAAGTTTTTTTTTTTTAAAGTGTATTTATTTACCAGGCTTTCTGGAAGTGGTAGCTGGCATGTCGCTATGATTCCTAGTCAGCACAGCAACAAAAATGTATTCCCTTGACCACTCTTCTAACAGTCACCAGTTGTGGCTCTTGTTTTATGATGGCTGGATTCACTTCAGAAAGAAAACAGCAACATGTTGTGATGCCTTGCCTACAAAATGGCCCGAATTCTTCTTTTTGTATTTTTTTTTAAACTCAGTAGATTTTCTGTCCACGGCAAAGCATAGCACTGCCTTTTACCACATGGATTCATTCAGCTGGTGCAGTGACTTCCACATAGACTGTCCCCGCTTTCATTCTGCTTTTTTGAAGTGCTTGCTTCCCAGTTGTTTTAAAACAACGAGCCTGCTTACTGATGCTGCTTTTAGACATCAGCCTGAGTCTGCCACGTGACCATCACTTACAACTTTTGAAAAAGGCAAGAAACAAATAGCTGATATCTGTTTGGTGTTCCAAAGATGGACCATTTTGAAGTAGAAAAATTCTAATGCTGTAACTGGGATTATAGGAATGCAACTGCATAGGAAACTCCTTCTCTGATCTTTTTAGATTCCAGCCTAGATCTGTACAGTTCACACAGAGTATGAATAGAATATTTTTCTAAGAAATATTCTTACTTGCTCAGTGTTTTTTGTTTATGTTTGATGGTTAATGTCAGTGAGCTGTCTGACTAACACATAGATTCAGATTTAAAGGGAGCTTAACAGTTGGCCCACGTATGACTGTTGCCTTTGACTATTTCTGTTGTCATTCTTTGAGTGATTTAAAAAGTTCTGAAAAACCTTGAAGCTAGAGAGTATAGTGACCTGAAACCTGTCACAGTGAGAGAATGCACAGAAGTACTTCCTTTGTTTGAAGGAGGATAATTCTATATTGAAAACCTTCTTTCATGAGAGTTAAATGCTCAAGTTCAACATTTAGACTCGGATATTTTAACTCTTGGAAAAAAGTCCATTTACTTTCTTACTACTTTTTGAGCAAGCCCTTTCCTACTCATTTACTTGCTGAACTAAATTTTCCATGAGATACACATTTAATATTTAATTTCTGGCCTAGTTATAAATGTACCTATAATCTCATAAGTATTATTCTGACATTATCTGTAAAGTGAAATGGAAGTTATGAATACAATTCTTTCTCTGCCTTTATAATATCTTATACAAGAAATATTCTTCAGCCTACACGTAAATTAGAACTTTCTTTGTTCATAGAATAGTTCCTATATAATTAAAATGGATAGTTTTTAATCACTAACATTGATTTACTTGGAATATTGATTTGATCTTTGCCCAGCAGAGATACAGAAAAAATAGATAAATATATATAAATAATTATTTTTATGCAAAATACATGGAATAATAGTAACAACCTATTTATCAGAAAGTATACACCATATGTATCCAACACACTAGTTTTATATTTTTGTTGCCCTCTTTTTTTATGTTTTAAATTTTTAAAAGTTACTTATATGTACATTAAATATATTATACATTTTGTATTTGGCCCAAGACAAATTCTCTCCATTCAGTGTGACTTAGACAAGTAAAAAAGTTGGACACCCATGGTATATACTGTTTTTTATGTTCAGGTATTCCTTGGTAATGGTGAAAGGGAACAAGCCCCTTAGTAAGGTTGCTGAGTTCTTTCATAGCGCACTGCTAATGCTCTGAACTGCAGTGAGAGAGAAAACAAGACATGGAAGTTCCTTAACTTGCAAGGTGATGGGTATGTGGGATAAGAGAAGTACTCAGGAAATATTAGAGGAAAGAAAAAAATGCTGAAAACTTGTTCTTGGTCTAGTTGTTCCATAGGAGTAATCTAGGTAAGGCACAAACATATGTAGTAAGAAGTGCATGAGAAAGTGATAACACCTAACATCATACCTGAGGCTATTTAAGCTTACCAGCATGAGTGGCCTTGTATGTACCTGATGCAGCTCTGTAGAAGAAAGCTTTGCACAGCAGCCAAAACTGGCAAAGGTACATGGTAATAGTAATAGAGATAGAAAAGTGTCACTTTATCTACCTAAGTGGAAACAAATCAGTATTTATGATGAAACACTAAAACTACATCAGTGCAAGTATTTTCACTGTTCTCTTTGTCTTTTCTTACAGAACAAATAGCTAATATATTTATCTTCATATATGCAAGTGATTCTACTTGTTCTCATGAATGTGTTTTGAATTTAGCATGGTAGGGCACTACTATGTATAAAATAGTAAAGTAAATAAATGGCTTACAATTGAATGTATTTACAAACTTGAAGAAATTTAAGTATAACTTTTCAGTTACTAGGTACCTGTACCTCCTATTAAAATGTACGTACATTGAAGAATGATTGGAACATTATGAGGACAGTTTTATTGCACTATTGTACAGTTTGTAAAAGGTGCAAGGAAAGCACTGGAAAGCCTCACTGTGAGTGTCTGCAAGGATGGGGGGCATTCACCACTTCTCTGGGCAATCTGTTCCAGTGTCTCAACACCCTCATTGTAAAAACAAAACAAAACCAAAAATAACTTTTTCTCTATATCCAATCTAAATCTCCCCTGGTTTAGTTTGAAACAATTTCCCCTTGTCTTGTCACAGCAGACCCTGCAACAGAGTCTGTCCCATTCTTTCTTACAGCTCCCATGTAGATACTGACAGGCTGCTCTCATGTCTTCCCAGAACCGTCTGTTCTCCAAGCTGAACAGCCCCAGCTCTCTCAGCTTGTCCTCGTAGGGGATGTGTTCCATCCCCAGGATCATTTTTGTGGCCCTCCTTTGGATGTGCACCAACCAGTCTGTCTCTCCTGTTCTGAGGACGCTGTATCTGGATGCAGTACTGCAGGTGAAGTCTCACCAGAGCAGACAGGCAGGATCACCTCCCTCGCACTGGTGGTCATGCTTCTTCTGATGCAGCCCAGGATGTGGTTGGCTTTCTCGGTTGAGGACATATTGCTGGCTCATGTCCAGCTTGCTATCCTCCAGTACCCCCAGATCCTTTTTTTGGTATGCTTACATCTCTCAGCTTGTACTGATAGTGAAGGTTGCAAAGACTCAGGTGCAAGACCTTGCACTTGGATTTGCTGAACTTCATGAGGTTCACCTGTGCTCACTGCTCAGCCTGTCTAGGTCTCTCTGGATGGCATCCTGTTCCTTGAGTGTGTTGACTGTACTATACAGCTTCTTGTTGAATACTGGAAAAAAAAAAGTTAAAAATTCCCAAACAAAGTTAGGGGGAATGTCAGATAAATCTGAGAGAGCTAGCCCCAAATGCAGTAAGGGTTAAATGTTTCACCAGCAGTCTTTTAATGAGGATTACAACTTAGTGACTTAATTTATTGAGTAATTAGGGATCAAACTGTCTGAAAAAGTTAAAATGTCAAGATGTTTTTTGTTGAAACTTTGTTTCTAAAGAATAGAAAAGAACTCTAGCAAGTGTGTCTAGAAAACCATATCCTGCAAAGTATGTTTAACTTCCAGAATTTGAGAACAGAAGAGAGAACTGTTGGTTAAAGAACATAAATGAAAATGTAACAAGTTATCTTTAGTGTGCTATTCATCCTGTATTCCATTAATGTCTTGTCCATCTTGATTTTGTTGTGTGCTTGTTGATCAGCAAAGCATAAAAGACCACTCTTAGATTTAATGAGTATCATTTGTCATTCAAGCAGATTTTGGGTTCATTGCATCTCTCATATTACATACATAAATGCATTAAGTATTATTATATAACATATATATTAAATGTCTTCCTTCTTTACCCTCTTTTGTTTAATACACAAAACAAATGCACAGAAACTATTTGATGATCTTCATGCAATATCTGTCCCATGTCTTGCTGACTGCTAAAGTCAATTAAATATTATTTATCATCAACAAGATGCTCTCAGCAAATCTTTACTAAATCTAGTAAACTCCTATTGCTATCATGAAAACTTTCTTGTCCTCATCATTCTCTTTGAATTTTCTTCTTAGGTGCATTTTAACATGTTGCTTCCTGTTCAGTTAAATAAGCATTTACTCCAGTTTTGTTGATGAAGTAAGTGATGTTGTTAAGACGACTTTGTGTCACTGATCTGCCTTGAGTTGACTGTTTATTTAGTCTTAGGACAAGATAAAAATAAAAGAAAAAAAAGGTACAAGACCTTAATTTCTGGCTTCAGCTCTGCTCTTTTACTGTAGATTTGGACTCAAGACTCTGGCATTAGATATTTTGCCTGTCTCTTTCATTTACAAATTAACTAAGTGCATTGGTTCTCTGTGGTCTGTATTCTGGTGCTAAAAAGTACTGTAGAAATCTCTATAAAATTGGCTTTCCATTGGAAGTACATTGGACTCTGAAAAGTAGCTGATTCAAGGCCAGGTTAGATGGAGCCCTGGACAGTCTGAACTGGTGGGTGGCAACCCTGACCATGACAGGGGGGTGAACTAAATGAGCTTTAAGATTATGTGTTTCTATGAAGGTGTTAGCTCTATGAATAGTTACCAGGCAGACAGGAAGCTGAGCTGTGGGAAATCCTGAGGTGTGCGCGATGACCATCTCAGTTGTTTCTGAGCCCAGCAGTTAATGCTTGGCCACCTTGGGACTTGGATGTTTTCATCTTGCCCATTGCGATACAAAGATAAAATACGATATCTGAAAGACTGGTTACAGTCTGAACCAGGAAGTGGTTCATCTTCCTGAGGAAGTAATTTGTATATTGTTCAGTGAGAAGAAAGTTGTATCCCTATATTACTCCTTCATTCTCTTCCAAAATTCAGTCACGGGGTCTACCAGGACTACTAGTAGCTGGTACCCATGCTTTTTAGTAAAATAATAAAATCTCTAGAGTGGATTTCAAACCAGATACAGTATCTGAGGGGTGGCTCTTACAGTATATGCATCTGAATTTCCACATACACAGTTACTCTTGGGATTTGAGAAAAGAAATCAGAGAGGACATAGAAGTTCTGTAAGATATAGTGATAGTAGTCTCAGCTAATGGTACCACAGATCAAATGCTGCAGCAAGGCCATGCCCTGCCATTTATCTTTGTGTATGTGGCAATTTTTACTGTACATAGGCTGGCTGTGATTATGTTTCTTTACACTGTGGTTTTTAACTTGCACAGACCCCATCAGTACATGGGGCCTCACTGTGCTCTGGGATTGAATAGGTCTAGGAGGAGGTGAGATGCAGTTACAAAGCAATGGAGAAACATACTGCTTTGGTAAACTGCCTATGAATTTAGAGATCTCAATGCTGGTTTTGGTTTAAATGTTATTTCTATGTGACTTTGGCCAAAAAATATTCCGAGGATTTTTAGTTGCAAAATATTATTTTCTAGAAGGGACAATAATGTATAGGTGATGCATTAGAAAAGCTTATTTACATATTGACTTTAAGAAAAAAAAAAAAGACAATATAATTTTGCCTGTCCTCCTACACACCTCCAAAACTTATCAGAGCTTTGATCTTCCTGTGACTGAGGTATGTATGCCCTTGGTGCTCTGTAAATCAGGGCACTGCATCGGCAGTGCGCAGGATGCTAAAGAGCTGCTTAGCAACACATGCCAGGCCCAGCCCATTGCAGCTGCCAGAGAATCCAGTTCTGGAAGTGAGATCTTCTATTTAAATATTTCTTACAGTGTACAGAGAGCTGGAAAAGAGGGCAGTAAGCAGAATGAAAGCAAAAAAACTGTGGAGGAGGAATGAGAAATAAAGAGATGGTATAGAGGTTCTGAGTGAATGAGGATGCAAGTAAAAAGGAGAAGAAAGTAAAATTGGAGAAAGAAAGCTACAAGATGTTAAGAGGAGATGTGATTAGAGAAATCTGCAGATATTGGGAACTAGAGCTGCTAGAAGAAGGATTTTTTTTTTCTTCATCTCTAGGATGACTACTTGAGGATAAAATGTTATCAAAGTGAAATCACATCGAAATAACATGGTACAACAGTGATGATGGGATTTCTGTATTGCATTTCTTTTATTCCCCACTTTTTAGAATGTATTCAGAGACAGCTGAATATAATGATGCTGCAATTACACCAAATACTGTTCACATTAAAATGACATAGTAGCCCTTATTAGAAAAGACTTATAGGAAACAAGCAAGTTATGTTTATGTTTTTATGGTTCTAAACTCATGCAATTATGATTTATCTTTATTTAAGACAGCATAGAGTCTGAATCACTTAGAAGTGATATGGGGGGTTGGAACTAGATGACCTTTGAGGTTTCCTCCAACCCAAGCCATTCTATGATGTCCTTTCTGCCCTTTGCTATATAAACACAAGTTAAGAGTTTAATTTATCATCAGAATTATGTGGGTATGATTAAGCAGAGTGTCAGCAACACTGCTGTTTTCTTTCCAGCTTTCTTAGCAGCCACAATTGCACTTTCCTCCTTCTATATGCTTCTGTATTGCTTGAAAGTGCTGAAGACTCTCTTATCCTTGACGTTATTATTGCTAATTCTTTGTTTGACAGTCTCATCTCTGGTCCTCTTCATACTCCAGCAAATTGCACATAACAACAAGAGTTTCTATCTTGCCACATCACTACAGATTATTTTACTCTTGCAGTATCTGGATATTTTTTATTGATGTCAGTCATTAGTCACACAAATGGAAAATGCTTTTTTCCTTCAGGTGTCAGATTTCTTTTTATTTTCAGGTTTGGATATGTGTTTTACCAACATTTGTGGTAACTTATAGTACCTGATTTGCTGTTTAATTTATGGTTCCTTTTAATTTGGGAAAAGAGATTGGAACATCAGGCCTGTCTTCTAATGTGGTGACTCATCCCCGAATATCCTTATCTGGTTTTGGGACTTCATGTACTAGGTGTGCATAAGCAATAGATTATCTTTCCCTCCTTACATCAGACATTCCCACATGTCCTTCTGGCAATAAAATGAAAACACGTTAAAACCTGTCCACCTCTTTCCCCCAGGCTCTTGTACTACTGCATTACCTTGACCACCACTGGCTATGTCTTTCTCTCCTGCATAACCAGAACAGTGGTATGTACCTTTCACTCCTTTTCCCCTCAGTTTGATGCTGTTTCTTACTGCATTGCACTCATTTCATCTCCAGTAGTGTCTTCCTCGTCTCCACTTTTATTCTAAAATTTGGCTTCGATAGTTTTCTTGTTGCATTTTCATTATTTCAACGTCCAGATCCCTCCCTTGCCTCTCTCCAGCCTTTCTAAATGTGGTCAGGAACTACCCTATTTTGTCTAGGGTTTTGACTGTATCTTGCCGGATGATACAAAACTATTCATTCCTTTCACTTGTCTTTCAGGTTTAGATTCCATTCTCATTCAAATCCTTCTTTTGTGAGCAAGCATTCAAAGGGACCCTTAAATCTTAGCTTTTCTTCTGCATCCTCATGAAGGCTTACTTTTTAAAAGTAAAATGGCTCCAGGAAAAGAAATATAAAAGCCAGAAAGTGAGAAAAAATCACCCTTCCTAACCTGGTTCAAATGCAACATCCCTGCTTTCTTCCAGCTTCAAATGCATTGACCTTCATTGCTGCTTTTCCTCCATGTAGACTATAAACAGTTGTATAAAGGTTGAGTCTTTTCCTGCAAAGTACTGCCACTTTGGGAGTGCTCTATAAAGGGAAGATGGTGATGACAACTTAGCAAATTTAGTACGTTTAGAAATTGGATGCATTCTCGTGTTTGACATATTTTTTTTAAGAGAAGATGCTAATGAAATGCTAACAGGATGACTCCTGCATTATGCACCTTGCAAGGAAAGCATAAGATCTTAAGCTTTTTTTTAATTGCTCAGAATTATTTTTTAGAAATGGTTTCTTCCATTCAGCTTCCTGCAGACACCATGTTTGTTATGTTCTTGTCCATCCTTTGTCTCCTCCTGGTAAGGTCTGCAACCTGGATTTTCCTAAACCGCAATAAATACAGCAACTGTCTTACTGCATCTGAAATGTCCTTGGGTGTTAGATAAAATAGTATTCAATTTCCAGAATGAGTCAAGAAAGGAAGAAACTCAAAGTAAGTTCTGTGCACTTTGAATGAGTTTTGTTATGTAGATGAGATCATGAGCAGTGTAAAACAGTTGGATGCTTGTGCTTGTTTTAGGCGGTAATTATTTCTAAAAATATATATATGTTTATGTCTTGGGGAGGGTGGTGTGGAAATAATTGGGAAAGACTACATATATATGAGGGATAGAAAGAAAGGCTAGAAAAGTCTGAGGAGGCCAGTGTAATTCATCTCCCAATGCAAGTGGAAACTGGTGGGGCTGATGAAAATCAGTGGGATAATCCATGTGTTTTCTATAGGTATTAAGATGCGCAGAAGCAAGAGGTCAGGTTGGCCAAAGCGTGAATGATAGCTTTAAAAAGTAGCACATAGAGAAGAACCAAAGATGAAAATTTTGGCAGAAATGGCTATTTGTTCACGTGTTGCAGCCTAGTTGTTTTGATCTGCAGTAACCTGCATTGACTGTACACTTATTTTATGTAGCCAGTAATCTTTGTGTGTGTTTTGGCTGTAAGATGTGTACAGATTAGAGTTCTGAAGGGTTTCACCAATTCTTAAGTTAAATCATAGTCTTGATTATTTTTTTCCTTTTTTCTGTCTGTAAAGGTATAACTACTGACTTTTCCTCCCAGTTCTGAATGCTTTCCGTGTATAAGTGCGTATTTAAAGTATGCAAGGAATGGAAATTTCCACTGTCATTTTCCTTGCAGTGAAATATTTTTGCCTCCCACAGACTGTAGTAGTATTATTCACAATCCTACGCAGGGTATGCCTGATCTGCTTCTTCATCCTGTCGTGCTCAAACAGAGGCTGAGGTATAACTTTGGATGGCACTTTACAAGTACGTGTAGGTTTGCATCATTTCCATGGCACTTTGAGCTGCCTATCTCAGAAGAATAATTAAAATACTGGAATATTTTTATAATATTGTGGAAAACAGATTTAGTAAGATAGTCCTGCAGAAGAGTATTCTGTGTCTTATCTGCATAAAATATCCAGCATAGTTTTTTGTTTATTGTAAAGGTAAATAAATTCACTCTGAGAGGGGAATAGCCAGTAATTAGAATTTTTCAGCAGTGGCTTGGATATGCCAAGACATTCAAAGTCTTTGTTTTGCAGTTTTGTATTGTACTCCAAGGTAACATCAGCTCTTAAAGGTGGTACAAAAAGTAGTTATTTCTGTGTCAACTATGGTTGTAAAAAGCACAGGCCTATCTGCAGTGTTTGGGCAATATCTGTGTTTGCTTCTTAGTGTTCTGATTCTCAATGTTTTTTGAAGTTACCTTGAATCCGGAAGAGAGTTTTCTTATTTCCTTCCTAGTATCATAGGTTAAAATTACCACAATTTGAGGAGAAGATGGAGCAAAGAAATGCAGATTGTACTGGTGAACATTTAACTCATTTTCTGATGTGATGTTTACATTGTAATGTTATGTGCTATACATGTGCAGTGGAAAGCCTTGTCAGTAGCTGCACTGCCATGAGCAGGAAAGTTTTAGTAAATACGTGTATGTCTGAGGCAGCTCTGTTATGAGAGAAGCTGAAAAGTAAGCGTCACTTACTGCTGGGCACGCAGCACTTCTAACAATGGGATGTATTATTTCCATAGTGCAGAGCATTTGTAAGAGCTTCAAAGCCACGCTTATTGAGATGAAAACTGTGTTCCCTTTGTTTTCATTTTTCTTTTTTTTTTCAAACTGAGATTGAATACTTACGACCTCTAACTCTCCCTACTTCTTGTTTGCTCCACTAAAGAGATCTCTGAATCTTCAGAAACTATTCTGCCTGTAATTGCAGTCAGCTGCATTGTTGGAAAACTTGGGTTAACCACTGCTTGCTGTAGGTTAGGTTTATGGTGACTGCTACAATTCATGGCCTGATACTGGGTGGGTGCATCAGTAAGGAATTGCAAGGGTGTTATTTCACTGAGCTGCGTTTGAGCACCTTCCAGCTAACTCTTGTTTTTGACTCATATTGGAGAAGCGCAAGCTTTTGCTGGCATGAAATAACTCTGGAGCTCTGGCAGAATGACTGGGTGCAAGGGCCAGACTGGCTGATGTAGTTTGCCTGGGAAAAAGATGCAAAATGCTGTCATTATGCATTTAACGAAAATTACGTACAAAGCTAATTGGGTCTAGGGATGTTCCTTTTTGGGCAAATTCTGATCACTTTAACTATTTGGTGGTAACAGTGGTGAGATAGCTTCATTGTGTGTTAATCTAGAATGATGTGTCCTCACAATATCAAATTTAATAGCTGCAGTTCAAATGCTAGAGTTGTATCTGTGTGTGGCACAGTGTCAGTATTAGTATTTCCAGCTGTTTAGGATTGAGCATTAATTTCTGAGATTGTTAGATGCTGTGAATTAGAATGCTATCGTGTTTGAATTAGTTAGAAAGGAAATTATGTACATTTCAACTGAAATGCTTATTCAGTAAGTTAATGTAGTTGAACAATAGATTATGCAAAAATCAAACGAGAGGATTATTTAACAGTTAGAAATCTCTCATGAATAGACATTGCGAGAGACTGCAGATGAGTAAGTATTGCTTCCCTCCCAGATCTTTAGTAAAATTATTTTATAATGATTTAAAATACAATATCAAATCACTTCTTAATATTAATTTTGATGAGTTTGAGAGAATGAAAAATCCATGAAAGTTACAAAATGGTTGATGACATCCACAAAAAGCTGTGCACAAAAGGTCAGAGAAATTTTGCATGAATCAGTGTATGAATAATACATTATTTTTCAGAGAATATTTTATGAAGTGATTGTCCTTTGTTATGTTTATGTGTGAGAATTGGGTTTTGTCACCAGCGAGAAGAATTAATTTTCCTGTAGCTTTTTCTTAAATGCTAATTTATTGCTATGAAAGATGCCAAAGTGACAGATCTGAAGAATGAAGCCCTCTATTTATCTTCTGAATGGATGGAGCATGACTAGCAGTGAAGCCTTTCTCATGCTCTTTTGCCAGTGTGCCACAATCTTTTTACCATGTTCTAAGCATATTTTTACCAGTGAGAGGTGCTTATTCATTCCATAGTTTCCCTAATGGACTACCAAGGGTATCAATTAGTGACAAGTGAACAGTAGCTTTGCAGCTTGGATACCTGCCCAGTAGGAACAGAAACTACCAACTCTTTCACATCAGCCATAGGACACCATCACTGTGGTGAATTATCACCAGGCATCTGAACATGCAGAAAGAATTTCAGTTCATCTCACTTGTCTTTAAACTGTGGAATTTTCTTCTTCTTCTTTTTTTTTTTTTTTTAAACCTATGTCACTAAATTGACAGAATTACAGATGCTGCAGTAGAAAAACAAGTAAATATTAGATGGAATACCTTTTTTTTATTTTCTCCTTTGTATGTGCATGCTTTCTCAGTGCCTTTCTGTAGACTCTGTATGGGCTTGGTATGAATGATGCTTTTAAAAAGCTAGGGCAAGAAAATAGGATTACTGTGGCTTAGAACTAGCATTTATATTCCAATTTTATTTGCAGTGTTCTGCTTTATTTGGTTATGGTACTGAATTTAATTCCTTGGTCTTTCAAGTATTCAAACAGAAACAAGAAAAAAGCTTAGCAGAAAAAAAGCATGATGAATTGGAATCTTGTATAAAATGTGCGTAAGATAGAAGCAATGCTTGCTTAGATTAGTCTTCTTAAATATTCAGGTAATAGAGCTCTCTGTGTTCTTAGCAATTTTCCCCGTGTCTAATATTACATTGCATCAGTTATTCTCTGGCAGATTTGTTCTTGTGAGTCTTTCAGGCTTGTCCAGACGTGCACATAGAGTTTGAAATCTCATAACTCACTCCTGCTTCCAGCCCCCTTGCTGTGAGGCTCCCGTTCCAGACGCTGACACGTGCCACCAGAGCTGGTCAGCTTGGGCTGCAACCGCTGCACCACTTGATGCACAGCTCACACCTCTCACAGGTTGCATGTGCAAAATATACACAGACTGCCTTGCACCTGTAGGCTGGGCACCTACTTCACTTGGCACCAGCCAGGCCATTCTGTCCTCCTGCCTTAGTCCTCGCTGCCACAAAACCCACTGGGACCAAAGCAAGTTTTCACAGTTTGTGTTTGGCGGCCTTCTGCAGTGTGACTATATAGGCATAATCAGGAAAATTAAGTTTAATTAGCAAGAAGGTGAATTAGTAACATACTAATTAAATCAGATTAAATGAGGCCACTTATGAAGGAAAATGTCCACTTGGGGTTTTAATGTTTTAACTAAGGCATTTTAAACTCAATCTTGAGTCAATTTGTTCTAGTGTTCACAATTATCACATACAGATATGCCTGTAGAATTTTAAATAAGACAACATTAAATGTGACTTCTATTAAAGCGGTGTTTTTCTTATTATTTTGCAGAAAAGTAGATCTGCAACCTTTATCTATCTGTAAATGAAAATACTGGTAGGAGTAGTAGTTAGTTCACAGATCAGTGTCTCTTTTCTCTCTGCTCCTTTCTCGGGCTCCCAGCAGTTTCCATTATAGAGAAGGATTTTAGTTCCCATTCTAATGCAGACTGAACTCCCCTATTTTGCTACTCATGCATGCTCTCATACCTAAGAACATGCGTACTTTTTTGTCCTACCTTCCAAGGACTCTAAAACATCACGCTCCGGACTTATTCTGATTGTGGTGACCCCTGTCTTGATGAATATTTCAATACTTCATGAAATGTTAAGTATCTGTGAGGACTGAAGATTAAAGATGACCACACCTGAGTACTTAGTGACACAACAATTAATGCAAGATTGTGTCTAATGATGCTTTGACTCAAAGAAAATTATGGGTCGAAGAATATGAGGTAGTATTTCTGAAAATAGAAGTATTTCAATTCAATTCACTCAGAAATTGTTTTAATTTTTGGCCCTTTATTTAAATGAAAAAAAAAAAGAATCAATTTTTGCAGCCTTCGTTGTCATTGAATGAACTTAACTGATTTGGAATGAAAATAACATTACTTGTATGACGAGCTATAATCCTAACAGGTGTTTTTTTTTTTTTTTTTCCTGTTCTAAAAGTGAAAGGGGAATTTTTTCTTATTTTACTAATTTTGCATATAGGCATGTAAATCTGGAATTGTTACTCCTTCCTTATACAGTATCTGAATGAGGCTGACATGGGAGATCTTAAACAATCATCATATTGATTCCTTTCTTAATAGAAGAAACCAAATAAGCTCTTTTATATGACTTCATAGAATCACAGAATATCCCAGGTCAGAAGGGACCCACGAGGATCGCTGAGTCCAACTCTTGGCTACACACAGTACCGCAAAATCCAAACCCTCTGTCTGAGACTGCTGCTGAAACACTCATTGACCTCCGTCCCTCAGGGCCCGCCCACTGCCCTGTGCAGCCCGCCCTCTGGTGCAGAACCGTTCCCTGACCCCCAGCTGCCCCTCCCCTGACACAGCTCCATGCCGTTCCCTCGGGCCCTGTCGCTGTCACACAGAGCAGAGCTCAGCGCTGCCCCTCCGCTCCCTGTGAGAGCTGCAGCCGCCATGAGGGCTCCCCTCAGCTCCTCTGCTCTGGGCTGAGCACACCCAGGGCCCTCTTCATGCACCTTGTCCTACAGACCCTTCACTACTTTTGTAGCCCTCCTCTGGATGCTCTCTAATAGCTCTCAATTCTTATTCTTCTCTTATTATTAGTTTGAAACTCACATTCTGTTGTCTTCTCCAGCTCTTTCTTGATTTCAGTGTTTTTGGAAGAAATAAGAAAAAAAAAAAAAGGACTGATTTTCCCATTATTTATGAGGTGAATTAGGACAGCTTAATTTAGCAACCTTCTGATTCATTTTAGTTTAAAAAGAGAAATAACAAAATCCCTTATTGTCTGACTTTGTGGTCAGCCAGCCTGGCCTACTATTGGAAGGTCCCAGTTCTGCCCTCCTTTCTAATGCTCACATCTCTTTCTTACCTTCTTTGTGTGGATGAGCACAGTGCTCTTAGGCTAGTGCTGAAACAAGAGGGATGTTGGATTTGTGTGGTGAGGTGTTAAGAGAAGAGATGGTGCTGGATCCCATCTTTTGAAGCAAGATGGCATTGTGTTCTTACATTGGCTTAAGCTGAGTGAAATGATCGTGATTTCATCTGGAACGAGTGTGTGGCTTTTAGTTCCTGCCCAAAATTCAAGTGAGATAATGGTCCAGACAGCTCCAGTACATGTGAAGAAGATGCTGCAGTCAAAACAGTAGAGAAATAAAAGCTCATCTGATCATTCTGTTATCTTTTTTGTCCACGCATTACTCATTCAAATGTGCCTCTCAGTTAGCTCCTGCTTGCAAAAAGTGTGCTATGTTAGCAGTGACAAACTTTTTTCATGTGTGTTGGAAACCGTCACACCTTATATCAACCTGGTGACCAGGTTTTGAACTACCACATTGCTTCTGGTTCTTTTTGAATTGTTTTCAAGCTGGAGAACACTATGGAGTAAGCAGGCAGGCAGGATTTTTTCTGGACAACCTTGAGAGCAGATGTTACACAGTGACTGTAAAGGACTGTCACCTAGCCACATAATGGGCTCTGACTATACTGTGTCCTCTTCCTACTGATTCTGTGGCTTGGCTTGACCAGGTGTTCATACCATAACAACAGTAATTTTAATGGAAAACACTAAAATGATGGCAGTGCTTTGAGCTGTCAAGTTAGGCACAGTCTTCCTTTCTCCTCCTCCAAATCCAATTAATTCCATCTGCAATTTCTTATGATTCCCAGTGGTATTTATGAAATAGAATCTTAACTTTTAATCTGAGAACTAATTGTAAATTAATAGTGCTAGTATGTAACAAAGAAAAGGTTTAATACAAGTCCACACATTCACTTTTCCTTTTTGATTACATTTCTGTGGTGGCTCTTTCAGAACTGATACCAAGCTGTGAAATATATTGTAACATAATCAGAAAAGTGTTTAAGTGGTGATGAGAATGATGGCTTTTTTTTTTTTTTTTCATACTCATAACATAGCTAGGTTACTGATATTTTTATTGAAAAAAAAAATGTTACTGTTCTATGAACAGTCTTTTGATAGTTTTAATGAATTGTTTTATTTGTTATTCAGGGTATGGAAATGATTGTGAGTAAATATAGATGAGTGAAGAAAATTGATAAGATTTGTGTTTCCATTGTTTTTTTTCTTTGTTTTTTTTGCATTTTACCAGAATTTTTTGCAGTTTGCCAGAATTACTTGTAAAATGGGAGACTTGTTGCCTTATTACTTTTGGAGCAGTATTCCTGAGCTATATTTTGAATGTCTTGAATTTGTTACTTGCTATCATTTCTCACTTGTTTTTAACTGAAGACATTTCTCATTTTAGCTTTACAAATGCTGAAGTGCTTTTCCTTGTGATGTGAATTTGCAGTCTTTTAGGAAAGGTAATGTTTTCAACTTGAAGAGCGCTGTTAGTCTGATGATGATTAGCGTCTTTACTTGTTAATCAGCCTGTGCAGCTTTTCTCTTTGCCTCTCTCTGCTTTTCATTAGTGTGAATGGTTACTATCTATTCAAGATCTGTATGACACTGGAGGAAATACCTACAGCTCGGCTCTTGTTTTGCCTTAAATTGTTGATTCTGCTATTACTTTGGTCTTTTATGGACTATCTTTTATTACTTCCTACTTTGTCCATATGTGTTGAACCATCCTTAATATTAAAAACAGATTAGACCTTTGCTTGTCTGCTGTAAGACTTTTCAAATGCTTCTACCCGGAGGAGCGTGTGGTCAAAGAAACTTCTACTAGAGGGAGAAAGCTATTTAGAGATCTGAAAAGAAAACATACTAAAATTGCTCCTTTGCATGCATCTCTGAGAGCCATTTATTTCCGTATCTTTCTTTACGCTACAGGTTTTTCAAGACAGAACTATTCTATCTTTTCAGCATCAAGCATTTTGTTGGCATGCCACATGATAGTGAAAATGAACTATTGCAGCTAAAGAAGTCTTGTATGAAAGTATTTACACTTAATAAGTGCTTTCTTGAATTGTTTAGAATTTACTTTCTAACCCTTTTCTGTCACTGAGTNCTATTCCCGCCGTTTCCCCCTCCCCCCGCAGCGCGCGGCTGTGCTCGGGCGGCCGCGCGGCCCCTGGCGGTGCGGTTTTTTTCTTTCCCTTTCTCTCTCCCTTCTCGGTTTCCCTTTTGAGTCACTGTCTCGGATAACACCGTGACACTGAGAGAGTTTGAAAGTTGTACGAGTAACTTTATGATGTTAAGCTTAATCAAAAAAGTTGTTAACTTTTCTCAGCATCTGTATCATTTTGTTGTTCCTCAAAGGAGTCATAAAGTTAGATTTAAGCACCAAAACACAGTGTTATCCTGTGGCTAGGTTCTGACTGTCAGTTCATTTGCTGTTGTTCCTCTGGAGCGAGGAGCTCTGTGCCTGCCTGAGCTGGCACCTGGGGGTTTCACTGGGCTTAAACTGCACTGCTTAGCCGTGCAATATCTGCTTGTCTGCCTGTCCTCTTCCTGGCTCCACTGGCAGAGCTGTGCTCAGAGGGAAGGCAGACAGGACTTCCATTTAGCACTTCTAGTTAAGTTCCAGCAGTCAGTCTGGATTCTGGAGCCTCTGAGCACTGCATATTTTAAACAATAACATCACGAAGGCCAGGTAGGATAGTTAGGAGGAGCAAGACAGTGCTCTTTGAGACTTCCTAAGCTGGAAGTGAAGACTGTTAAATGAAGTAAACTGCTTTATTCTGTAGGAGGTGCTGGATGCTCTGAAAGCTCACTGCAAACGTTATGAAAATTGGAGTTCGATTTTGTGTGCAGCTACTGGCTTGGCCAAATGTCAAAACAGGTTGGTTTCCTGTTGATTAGCAAACCTCTTCTGGGTATGTTGACAGAAAAACCAGGCAGTGACCCTTCAAACTCATAAGTCAAGCCAGCATCCTGGCTTCTCCTGGTCTGAGTTCAGGCCAAGAATTGGGAAGAAAAATCAACACTGTCATTGAACAATGTTGCCAATGAATAGAGGAAAATATGTAACTTCCTTTCCTTGACCTGCTTAAAGAATGAGCTCTCTTCACATGCTGCACCTTCAGAACACAAAATTCTGGTGGTGTGCCCTGTTGGTTGGGAGTTGGTAGGAAATCACATCATTTAGGAGAGGCATAATTGTGTGAAATTTGGAAATTATAGCTGGCTTTAGAGCCACACAAATTGTTTTGATTTGTTGGCTTAATGTTGTAGGGGAAAAATAAACAAACAACACTGCTGGTTTGTCTTCATGCAGCCTCCACTGAAATCTATTGGTGACACGTTCTGTGTGTGTAAATTGACATAATTCTACTGCTGTTACTGTAAACAAGCAAACTCAAACCATCTGAGGCTCTCCTCCTGTGTTTTGTGTACAACATTAGTTTGCCTCACACTAGGAAAACAACTGCTTTCCTACTTGTCTTCACACAACAGTGAAAGATTTACAGCTTTGTTCCATGTGAATGAAGATTGCTTCTTGTACTCTTTCCAAAAAGGAACCCAGAGTTCAAATTGCTGTGTGCTGATGTGAACGGCACTTTCAAAATTAAGAACATTCATGAGAAATAGTCTCTGAAAGCATCTACTATACATACTTGAATAATTTATAGGAACTGAATGCTATATTGAAACAGCATCCCATATTCAGGGCTCAAGTATTAGGCCACAACACTGCTTGGTGCCTCCCATCAGTAAAACAGAGGCTTGTGTATAGATCCTCGCTGTAATTGCTTTCTCTTGGCTTACCTCTCATCTAATGCTTCCACCCATCTCTAGGTCCAGCTTGCTGAGTTGCTTCCTCTTTGCATCTCTAGGCTGGATTAGTCACAGAAAAAGCAAATGTAAGTTGTTGGTTCCGAGATGTTGAGGAACGGCCATTCTTTTTTTTTACCAGTTCTGGTTTACATCTGATCCTTTTTCTTCCTTCTCTTTGTTATAGATCACATGCTTTGTTGTGGAAAGCTTTCTGAATATAACTGATTACATTCACTGTGCTAGGCAGCTTGTTGCTGGGAAGATACTTTACAAAGACTATTCATAGCATGTGTCCTTTTCACATGGATGAATTCATGTGTTCTTTAACTGCTGTATTTCACCGTGCTTTTCTTTTGGAGTTGAGGATTATAGTTGTGTAGCAGATAAAAAGGAGACTGTGTTGTTACCTGGAATTCTTTTTTCTTCTGGTAGCCAATCCTAAAATGAAGACTAAAAGTTATAGAAGTTGCCAGATGGGGTCAAACCAGAGCTCTGTCTTATGTGTATCATATTTGTAACAGAGGCCAGTAACAGATGCTTGAGAAAAGAACATCTGCATATGTCAAGAACTTCGAAGATTTTTTTCATATATTACTAGTTTCTAGCGCACTATGATGTGGTACTTTCAGAGTTAAAGTTCTGGCTTTCTGTTGAACTGTTCTGGATGGATTTTTTTTTCTAATATGTTTAATATCTTTTTTTCCAAATCAAGCATCTGGCTTGCTTTATGTTCTGCTGAAGATTTATGGGTAAATTATACTACATAGAGGTTGAGTAGGCATTCTCATAACAAGAAGAGCAACAAGTGAAGATTTTGTTGTTTCATTTCTAGTATTTAAAGCACCAACTGTACGTTGTTAATGGAGTGTTAGGGGGACATATTTGAGGTTTTCTGAGAATTTCCTCCCAGGTTGTCCTTCTACTCACTTTTAGGACTGAATGGTTTTGTATTAGACTGGCTTCTCTCTAGGGGTTTCCTCACTCTGATTCCTCATCTACAATGAGCAGAACATAAACCTTGCTTTAATATTTGTAAGCCATCTTTAAAATGTTGTGTTTTTAAAATAGGTCACTTTCAAATCCTGAATACCCTTTTTGACAAGATTGCAGTGTGAAAAATAATGATTGGATGAAATGAAATCTTGTGTTTGAAAACAAGTGAAACTAGATTAGATTTTTTCCACCCATCAAAAAAAAGCAATCTGTCATTTTGAGTAGATGTGAAACTCGTGTCCTGGCCACTTTAAGTCATTAAAGAACCTGTAGCAATTCTGGAAATATCAGAAATGTCTGTTGCTATAGTGCCTGAATTCTGGCTTCACTGATGGTATTTTGTACTTCTGTTTATTAAACTGGAATTCCATGGCAAATATATTCATTTTTCCTCCTAAAATGATCTTACTTACTTGTAAACAGTTACTTCACTCACTCTTCTAGCAAAAACAACAACAACAAAAAAGTAAGCTAAAGAGCTTAAATCACAGAATAATAGTAGAGGTGGTAGGGAACTGCTCAAGATCCATCCCTGTATGCAGAGTAGTAGTCACTAAGTACAGGTTGCTCAGGACTATGCTCAGACCCCTCTTAACAGCTTCGATGCTGGATGCTCAACAACATCTCTGAGCAACTTGAACCAATATTCAATCACCCCCACCACTAGAAATTTTTTCCATACTTTTAAACAGAATTTTCTGTTTACACTCATTGTCTCTTGTGCTTTCACAGGGAATCACTAAGCAGAGTCTGTCTTCTGTGTTTTCTCCATGCCTATCAACTGTGTACATATGCATTAGATTTTCCTGTGAACTATCACTCCAGGCTGAACAGTCCCATCTCGTAACCCCACATATGACTTCAAGCCCCTCATTATGTTTGTTGCAGATGACTGGACTCATTCCAGTATCTCCTTATTTTCCTTAGACTGGGGAACCCAGCATTGGGAACTCACATTCAGTGTTTTGGGCAGCTACACCTTTAGAGCCTTCTCTGCAAAGCTACTTTCCAGCTGGTCCAGGCTGTACTGCTGCATGGGATTATTCCTCCTCAGGGGCAGGATTTGGCATTGCCCTCTGAGCTCCCTGTCAAGGTCTGTCTGAATGGCAGCACACCCCTCTGCTGTACCGGCCACTCCTCCCAGTTTTCTGTCACCTGTTAACTTGCTCAGCATGCACTGTCCCATCATCCAGGTAGATAATGAGGGTATTAAAAAGTGCTGTGCTCAGTGTCATACTTAGGGGTAGACCATTAGTGACTGGCCACCAGCAGAACTTTGTGCCACAGACCACAGCCCTCTGATCCACGTTTCAGCCTGCCTCAACGGCGCATTTATCTAGCCCATACCTCCTCAGTTGTCTGTGAGGATGATATGGGTGTGATATCACGTGCCTTGCTAAAGGTGAGGTAAGCAGCATCTGCTGTTCTCTTTCTTGATCAATGAGGCCAGTCACTCCGTTGTAAAAGATCATCAGGTTGGAATAGTCCAATTTATCCTTCATAAAACTGTGCTGACTACATCTAAACACCTTCTCATCCTTTTTATTTCTGGAAATGCTTTGTTGGGTTATTTGCTCCTTGATCCCTACTGCCCAGGGATTGAGGTGAGGGTATCATGGGTCTGTAGGTCCCCAGAATCTTCTTTGGAGTGACACCTACCTTCTTCCCATTTTCTGCAACCTTCCCCAATCAATGTGTGCTTTCCAAGATAATCAAGAGTAGCCTTACAGTGGCATCAGCCAGCTCTCTCATCATTGAGAATACATCCCATCTGTTCCTATGGACTTGTGTATTCTAAATTTGTTCGAAGGTTCTGTAACCTGATCCTCCTCTATCAGCAGAAAACCTTTCTTTCTTCAGACTTTCTCATTCTCAACAGCCTAAGATTCCTGAAGGCTCTTAACCCAATAATAATATTAACCTTATTTAATGTACGTGTGCTGTGGTAAAAGTTGGTGTTTTCGAAAAGGGATTTCTCCTTTTAAAGCTGCTAGTTGTATCTATTGCATTATTTAACCTTGTGCAAGACATTGCAGTGTGTACTGCAAGTTATATTCAGAAAATTCTGGCATCCCATGCTAATCCTTATGATTAGGAAGGCCTAATGTAATTATTTTTCTTGGTTAGCTTTGTGAAGAGTGTAGTCGCTTGGTAGTATGTGTTTTTATTCAGTATCTGATATAGGGACATGAAGGTAGAATACCATTGGTGCCAAGTCCACCAAACAGTAAATTTAAAAAGCTGCATGATCAGAACTTTCATTAACAAAAATCATTCTGTTTACTTAGAGGACATTTTCATAGTGACATTTCTTCACTTTGTACCCTGTTGCTTAAGAGAACAAACACTGGAGACCATGAGCTCCTACATTCCTTTTCCATTGGTTTCACACATCCTTTGTTCTGAACTGCAGCCCCCTCCTTCAGGCTAAGCAGATGTAACAGTTAATATTTCACGTTCTGCTTTTTGGCATTTGGATGCTCCCTGTGAACTTTGTTCCATGGATGCCGGTATATTTGAAGAATATGGATGCAGGACTTGGTGATGATTTGTGTGAGCTGGTATAGAATGCAGGTTTTTTAAGACAAAGGCATGTTAGTTAAGTTTTGTAGTGCTCCACTCTGGTAATGGAGAAGTTTAAAAAAAAAAGTATTATTCCCATTATAGAATGAGATATCTTGAAAAAATGACATATGTCTGTGATCCTTGTGATGTCCATAGGAATCTACTTGGTGTGTGAATACGGATAGTGTTATACCATTTCGATAACTGGCCTTGACAGTAGATAGTCAACAGAAGTCCTCTTGGGAGCATTTTGATTTATCTTGAAGACAAAAGGAATAACTTGCATAGCTTCACTGGCCAACTATTTATGTGAAAGTGGTCTTAATTTAGAATCAGATGGTAGCTTGAGAATGTTTTATTCTTGTGAGATGACAAGAAATTACCAATTTAGCAACCAACAGTGCATGTGTACACGTCTCTATAGAACTGAATATTTTACTACCTTTTTTAGAACTGTCCATTATAATAGTGATTACAGTAGAGAGTTAAGTTCACCCAAGGATTTTGCACCCTGCTGAAGCAAGAACCATTATTATCATTGTTATTTTGGGTAAAACAAAGCTGAGAGTAGGTGTTTTAAAGGCGCCTAGAGGATGGTTATAGGCGTTCAGCTCTCATTTAGGGAACCGGCGCACCACTTCAAGGTGCTTATAAGAATGCAACTATTGGGATATGTCCCTGAGGCACAGTGCTGTCTATGCAGTGATAGTCTCAAGAGGTTCTAAACAAGCTTATTCAAGTACCAGAAGAATACTGCTGTGTTAGCACAAAGATTTGCCCAAAGCTAATTAACCCTGCAGAGGAACTAAGTGAAAGAAGTGTGGTAGAGAGCTGTACTTAAACTGCAAAATAGGGTTAGTGGGAAAGAACAGGTCAGTTTTCTTGAATTACAATAATGTATACTATGGAGTTAGCCTGTAAAAATAGAGGCATATTGTTGGGAATTTTATGAAATAAAATTACACTAGATCCACAAGACATGGGTTCACTCATCAGGGAGGTTGTTTTAGCCCTTTCCCAAATCATGTCATGTATGATCTTCAATCCATATAATACTGGTATAGTTTTGCTGCACTTCTTCTGTTCCTTTCTTCTCATCATTTTAATGCTGTGGTTCTGAGTAGACCTTGGCATATACTGTAACTGCTTTCTTTGAGACATATTTGCTCTGCATGCAAAGCATAGTGACTCATAGTTGATAACCAGGGCCTTAACACCTACCATATCTCTTCCTCTGTGTTGTCAGATAAGAGCTACGTAGTTACAGAAGTAGTTTAGGGTATGTATATGCTAGCAACCAAACCATGTTTAGAGGAAGCTGCTGAAGTGTGATTGAAGTACTTGATGATTGCTGGTCCTTTTGTCTGTTCCTTGTGGAGCTGCAAATAGAACGGCACAGTCCAGGTGTTGAAATAAACGAAGTAGCAGCAACAAAACACCAGCTTGAAAAAAATATGGTGTTTGAATCCAGTGGTGCTCTGCTTGCAATTAAGTCCTGCTGTAAAGCAGAGTGTCAGAGAACATTTCATAGCAGCAGCATCTCTGTGTTCAAAGTGGTGGGGCAGTGCAGTTGAGCAGGGACACAGCTGGAAGTGCTTGGGTAGGATCTGAGGCTGCAGGGCCACATAGGGCTGAACAGCCTGCCATTCACAAACACACGACCCTGCTGGAAAACCAGGCACAACTGTTTGTGGAGGATATGAGAGCTGCAAGGAGGAGGCAGCAGGAAAAAGCTCCATAAAGAATAAAGGATATAGAATCATAGTACCACATCTAAATGTTTCTTGAACACCTCCAGGGATGATTACTCAAGCACTTCCTGGGCAGCCCATTCCAGTGCCTAACCACTCTTTCAGAGAGGAAATTTTTCCTGACATCCAACCTGAATCTGCTCTGGTGCAACTTAAGGCAATTCTCTCTAGTCCTACTGCTAGTTACCTGTGTCATGTTGAAATATAAAGTCAGCTTCATTGAGGAAATATTATAGAAATATAAAGACTGCTTCAGTGTCCTAAAGTTGCTGAATTCTTTTATATTGCCTGCAATTGTCAGTATGCCACTGAATTGATAAGTCTAGATGCAAGGGTCAAAGTCAGAACTAGAGATCAAATGAGTTGTATAGTCTGGAAATCAATTCCTTTCAGTGAATTGGAAACCTGAAAAAGGTTCATGGTCATGAAAATAAATCTAAATTTTTTTTTTTATAAGGTTTACAAGTAGAATGAAGTGCATTAGAATTATTAAGTCTTTAAAAATAAATTACTGATGTGTTACGTTGATGCCATTACAGTGACAGATGACCTAGATTTTTTTGCAGGGAAGGAAGAACCGTTCCCCTGAGAAAAAGTCACAGCTGCTTATCTTGGCTGTACAAAACCAAAACCTTAAATATTTATTTATTTGTTTATTTTAGGTGGAGAGTTCAGAGTGGAACATTGTTTCATTTATTCACCAATAACAGTGGAATAATTCAGATTTCTTTTAGCTTTAAGGAAGTGTTTAGATATGATGTGTACTAAAAATACCTATGACAGTTTCACAGTGGTCATTGTCAGGCCTCTTTCCTAAATCTTTTGTTATCATAAAGTTGCAAATGATAACTTTCTGCAAATCACTAATAGCAAAACAGAATTTAAAAAGTGATTATTGTTTCAGAACTTTCCTTCCAAGACCACGGTCACTTCCAAAAACCTAGCTAATGGAAAAACAGTTGTGTCTGACTAATTCCTGTAGTGACTAATTTTAATTCTTTGTTCTTGAGCTTTAATCAGTGTCAGTGCAAAAAGATTAGCATGAAAAAATATCATTTGTTTTCAGATAGTACAGGAAGTAGATAGGGAGAGAGCCTGTGTCTACCCATTCTCAGTAGATTGTGTGCACTTGAAAGTGCTGCTTTCCAGGTGGAGCAGGAGCTCTTTTCTTTATCATGCAACACTGAGGCACATAGCTTGATGAAATCTCTATAAAAATTGAATTAACAAGATATTTAATTTTGAATACATGAAATTGTACATTTTAAGAAATGATCTGAAACTTTCTAAAATTAAAAGTGTATTTTATAAGTAGACTTGCAAAGCCTTATGGTTGAGCTTGTGAAAATTTGTAATCTTGAATACAGAATACTCTATCCCTAAATACTATCATTTTAATGAATCTTCTTGATGGCATTTAAATAAGGATAGATCAATCAAAGCAGAACTGAAACATGTCAGCAATTTAAAGGCAAAATATTTTTGACTGCACACATACAGCGATGCCATGAGAAATACAACAATTTGCTGAAAGCACATGAGTTGTCACGTTGGCATGGTTTTAAACAAGAAAGGCTAAATGAGGCTCAATATGACATTCTGGAGTTCATGTTGGGAGTAAACATGCCACAATAATCAACTGTCTTGTCAAAGAGCTACAAAAATAATTATATTTTCCCTCTAGAAGAAATCCTAGAAGAAGAATAGAGTGTTTTAGCTTTCTGGGAAAAATTAATATTTTAATTTTGAATATTCAAAAACGGAGACCATTTGGGCTAAATCTGATAAGAAATATGAAGTAAACATCTAGGAGATGTTTGTTTAATCTATTTTTTTGAACACCAAAATGATGGACTTACCTATCATTAAGTGTCTATTTAAATCTGTTCTGTAGTCAGGTTTTATCCCATTAGCAGGGAACTATAGATGAAACTACACTTTAACTGTAAAATATACTGTTGACTATTTGGCAGATTTTTCCAGTTTTTTTTTTTTTTTTTTTT